>PVJO010004535.1:0-64984 GCA_004026905.1 Hystrix cristata | reverse complement strand
CCTTCCATTCTAGACTTCTAAAGCCATTTAGAAACCACATCTTATTAATCTTCACACTCCCATCACATGAAATGCTTTGGGCATAATTTTATAATCCAAATTATACATACCACAGAAGATTTGAGAAATGCCTAATTAAAGAGACAATGCTGTACCCATCTTATCTTGGGCTTAAAAAAGCTGCTGAAATTAGTGAAATTTGGACTCAGAGGAAGAAAAATTGAAGCACTTTTATAGCTGTGGATTTTGAGGGATGTGAGACATCAGTACACCAGGTTTGAATAAGAAAAACAGGTTTTAAAAAAATCGGGGATATAAAAGATAGCTGGAAGCCAAACAGGATGCCAGAATTAAGATATAAAGTGGGAAAAGAATGAGAGTATTACACTGACCTGCTAAATCAAGAATATGGGAGGGGCCAGTATGGGTATAAGAAATGTTATTGTCTTTGCCATACGTTTTCCAAAAGCAGAGCTCGGGGCATGAGTTTGCACATAGAAATGAATTCAAAACCAGGAGTGGAGAACAGGGAAGCATGCACCAGGCCTGTTAATATTCTCGTTGTGGGGAAAAGAACATGTGAACAGAACCAGTAGTAGCTGCAAACATGTGTGACTATAAGTTGATATTATAGTAATACAAACGGTAATGGTTAATGGGGAGTTTGCTAAAAGTTTTATTAGTATGTATTAAATGTGCTATTCATTCTTTTGATTTTGTTTCTTTGAGCCCAGAGGAACTTCCAGAGTGCTGGAATGCCAGGTGCACGCCCACACAGCCAGCTGGGATTTTGGGGGGCATCTTGCTGTGTTCCCAAGGGTGGTCCTGAACTCTTGGGCTCAAATGATCCTCCTGCTCAGCACCCCAAGTCACTGGGACTACAGCCCACATCACCATGCCCGGCTAAATATCCACATCTACCTCTGTCTGTATCTGTATCTTTTTTAAGGCAATTTTTATAGGTTTGAAAACCCTGTGACAATGCGTAGATGACAAACCCCTGCGCCTAGGTAACCCCTCCAGCTTGCTAGGTGCTATTTTAAACTTCTGAATATGCAGTAGCAATCACCCAGGCCCAGAGGTAGTAGCGCTTTTGTAACTAGCATCATTATTTTCATTTCTAAATCCACTAAACGAAAAGTGCAGCCTTTGGAAAAGCAGCAGTCCTCAACGGCGCTGCCTCAGCGGGACGAGTCCCTTGTTCTCCTGGACGCTCAGCTTTCACAGTGAGCTGTTTGCCACCTCGCAGAGAAGCTGAGCCCACGCACACGCGCCCGCATCGGCTGCCGGATTAGACATCTCTTCGGCCTCTTGCTCGGAGTTGTTCGTTGAAACACAGGTGGATTAAGGAGTTTGAGGTTCCTGAGATCAGTAAGAAGTCCAGCCGTCAGAAGCAGAAGGCTTCAGAGAAAACCATTCCGCACTCTGCTGGGAGATCCAAGGCGGCTGTGGTGTCTGTGGTCATGGAGACCCAGACTGTCAAAGGGACTCGGGGACATTGGCTGTCTGATCCCTTTCCTGACTGCCCTTGCTGTCACGCCTCGCAGTAATCCGAGAAAGATGCTTGGGATGGATTCTCCACAGCTCCTGCAGCAACCAATCCTAGGCCAGCTTGGAAATGCAGCCCCAAGATATGCGCTTAGGGACACTGAGGGCCTAGAAGTTAATGTCGCTGTATCTCAATGTTTGACAAAGACCGACTTCTTCCTCCCAGAAGCCCTCTCTGCTGGGGGGTAACCCACTCCGCATGATTCGTGAGGGATAATTTCACAGAAGTTTAGTGACTCTGCTCTGCTTCCAACTGGCCAAGTGACCTCAGGTTACTCACAATGTCCTTGGGCCTCAGTTTCCTCATCTATAAAATCTCAGTAGAGGATTACAGTGCTTTTGAATTCCAAGATGTTATGATCTAAAATTCCTGCCAAGATAAACCTCTCAAGTGTATTTTCTTGTATTTCCCTGCAGCCTTCTTTGTACTTGTTCTGCACATGGAAAGTATCTGATGCCTCGCCCTTCCACACCCTCACCAGAACTTGAGAAAATCCTGAAAGTTTCTTTTACAAAAGAGCTTGAGCTATATTTTCTACACATTTGGTTCCTTTCTGCCAATAAAGTCCCTACCTCCTCTTGCAAGTATGTAAGTATTCAGTGCAGCAGAAAGATGGTTAATTCTTGTCTTGGAGGCTGCTAACGACTTTGGTTGTTTCCGGTATCATTTTCACTCTGAATCAGTCTATCTATTCATCTCTGATTTACACTGAGGGAATTTTAAGTAGGATGTTTCTCATGGGAAAAAAATGTGTTTGGAGAATTTCTTTGCCTGTTCTGGACCTACAGAATTTCAGTTGACAACCCTCAGGCGGAGTTGCAAACTTACCTTTGTATTTCTACAGATGTTGCTTCTCATCAGAAAGTTATGGAGAGTTCGTTGAGGAGTGGTGGTTAAAAGCAGATCTTTTGTTCCACTCTCGAAGGGGAAGTAAAAATCAGTGACTTAGTACAGTTTGCACCATCTAGCTTCCACCAAAAGCATTAATGTTGATAGCAATGTCAGCTTGAAGATACAGAACAGCATGATTATGGATGACAATTCCAATTTAATGAGAACATTCTGCAGGCTGTTGTGTTTGAGCTTGATTCCCTTTTGGAAGGTGTAGGCAATGGCTAGTACTGCATGATGCTTAATTTGGGCATGTGGTATTGTTATCACATGGCTGCTGCTAAACTGATCCTAGTTATCTTCCTGGGCCTGCAAGAAGAAAAGTGCATTATTACCGAAATCAATCCATGTTCTCAGGTACAGCACCAGAGACAAAGGTGTGTAGGGCGGGGTAGTTCTCCGTGGCACCAGAACGGCAATTTGGCTTGATCCTGTGCTTAGGCCACCTGACCATATGGCTCTTTGGGTGACAAGTTGGAATATAAAGCAGGATTGCTGTACCTTATAGGCTGATGTGAGGGCTGATCCTGAAGTGAGGAAGATCAACATGGCAGCCTGTTATGTTTTTCAGATGTGACTTGAAAAATCAATATGAAGTCCTCCTCATACCCAGTCATATCCAGATCTTTCTTCCTTTCAGAGTCTTTAAATATCCTACTTGGCCCATTACTGATACACAGGAAAGTTTCTGTTCAATATGAGGGTGAGAGTTTCTCTTTGCTCTGTTTCAACACTGTGAGTGTAAATTCAGCTGCAGTTTTGACCCACAGAGAAGTTAGGTTTTATTCCTGGCTCCTCCAGGCAAGTCATTTATTCTCTTGGGACCTTTCAGATATAGCTAAAGGAACAAGGACTTAGGAATAGAAGAATTTTTGCAGAACTGTCTACATAATTTGCAGGTCCAGTGCAAAATAAAATGGCAGGACCTAACGTTTAAAAATTATTAATATTTTCAAGCCGACAATATTGCACTAACCCAAGTACAGGCGCTTTCTGAGCAGAAAGTCGTGCCCAACAGTGTGGGTCACACATAATGCTCGCATGCTGACCTTGATCTCTCCCACGCCTCGTCCAGCGCTGAACTTCTCTGATGTTACAGCCTTTTCTTTCATCTCCACGTGCACAATCCTCATGCAAAAATCAAATATCAGAACAAAAACTAAGCAAAAACTAAAAACTGGAGTTGTGTTTTTTTGCCTGAAATCCATCTCGCTTTTATTTTCCATGTCCCTGTGACCATAAGTTGTACCTCAGCCCTTCCTGGCTTTCTTTTATTCTCCAAGATGGATTTTCGTCTTTCCTGCCTAAAACATCCAAATGACCTTTGCTTTGAGCTTTTTCTAAATTGCCATATGTTAGATAATTGTGCCCCAAGGAGTTACTTCCAGAGTGGCCTACACACAAAAGAAAAACACACAGCCAACATTTTTTTCTACAGCAGCAGAAACATTTCCTTAAAGCTAAGTGTCTCAAGAGGAAAACTGACAGAATAAACCTTTCACCCAGAGAGTCCATTCTGTGTAGTGCTTGTACTGAATCCTGCTTGCATTTTTACATCCCTAATTTATCTACTCTTTTGCCAATAAAAGCAGTCATGTTCTTTGATTTAAGTTTTTGTGTTTTTTTTGTTTGTTTTTTTTTTACAATGGAAAAGTGGCCAGAGAAAATGACTCAGTTGAGTGTTTTATTAATGGAAAGAACTGATACGCCAGCAACAATCCAAGTGTTCTGTCCCTTCTCTCTCATGTTACACCTAATGTAATACAGTACCAAGCTGAGAAGTAGGGGATTGTGGTTAAATGTCAGCAAGTCAGTGGCTTTTCAGATGTTACGTTTACTAAAAAATGGACGACCAAAAAATAAACACATTAATATAATTTAACAAGGATTCTCTTAACCTGTCTTAGAGGGGAGTAAGTTTAATTCTTCACATGAGTTTTCTTCTAGGACCAAGTTACTGAAGTCTCATTCAGGAAGATAAACTTCCTGTAGAAAATGTCACCATAATCTCAAATGGATGGAAAGTCAGAGTTATTGTTGGAATCAAGTCCTAGAATTTTAAGAGGAGAAAATTATTTCAAATTTAGTCATGATTGACAACCCAACTGCAAAATGAATTTAGTTTCAGTTTTGACACTGTGGGGTGTTAGTTCTGTTTATTATCAAAAACAAATACATGGGCTGAGGATGTAGCTCAGTTGTAGAGCACTTGTCCAGTATGTGTGAGGCCCTGGCTTCAATCCCTAGTACCAGGAAAGAAGAGCATTTACTTCTGTAATCTTATAAAAACAAAACCCATCTGTCTCAAATATTCAAGATTGTAGACACTCAGGTTTTTTGTTTTGTACTGGGGATTGAGCACAGGGCCCCACGTGTGCTTAGCTCTACCACAGAGCTACATCCCCAGCCTATAAATGTTCTGTTTTAAGGGGCAGTTTAGCAAAACAATGTTATACATGGTAGTGAACCACTGTCTTGCTATGATTATTCCAAATATCTGAATACCTGCACCCTTTAAAACATGAGCAAACAAACACCTACATTGAGAACTCATCCACTTCGCTCCCTAGTGGCAGAACTATATCAAAATTCCCTGTTTTTGTTTCCTAGGGCTGCCATAACAAAGTATCACAAACTTTGCCAACGTCCTGTGGTGTCAAGTGATGGAAATGTATTCCAGAGTAGTTCTAGGGGCTACAGGTCTGAAATCAAGTTGTCAGTGGGGCTATGTTCTCTCTTGCCTTCTCTTTCCCTAGCTTTTGATAGTTGCCAGAAATCCCTCATCTCTGCCTGTCTTGCCATGTAGACTTCTCCCTTGTCTCTTCTCTTCTTGTAAAGACACGAGTCATCTTGGACAAAGGGCCCATGCTACTCCAGTAAACCTCATTTTAACTAAGTAAATCTGCAACATGGTAAATTTTTGAGAGGGACAGGTACCATTCAACCTAGTACACGCCCCTCAACACATAGTAAACTCTTCTATGTGCAAATGAAATAGAATAAAACAACTTTATGAAGTATTCCAGAGAAGAAAGGCTCAATGTATTCCCTAAGAATCTGTCCCCTTCAGCAATCCATCTCAGTGGTTCTCAAAAATGTAATCCAAGGACCACCCACATCAACTCCACTCGGAGGTTAAGGGCTTTATTAAAAATGTAGATTCTTAGACTCCACCCCAGATTTGCCAAATCAGAACTGCTAAATGTAGAGGCCAAGAACCTGCATTTTAAACAAGTTCCTGGTGATTCTATGCACACTAAAACTTCAGAACTACTGATCTACAGTGTCTGAAAAATCTGCCTTACATTCCCCATGGTGCATCTTAAATTTATTCTTTCTTTGCCTCCTCTTTTCAGGTGAAATTGAGAACAGCTGGTCAACAAATTTTCTATTTGAACATCATTGTAAAGATATTCCTCTTTCTCTTTTTCCCTCTAGACAAAATCATATAAATTCAAATAATACTAATTCCTCAGTTTTGATAGAATGTATTACCTAGTCATTAAATCATTTACAAACTCTGGTCAAATCCTTTTCATCTCCAAAATCTTAGAAAATATCATTGGGTCATGAAATGAAATATTGCCATTTTGTACTTCAGTTTAGAAAATTCTGAAGCCTAAAGAAATCACACTAAAGTCATCTGTATTAGTTAGAATTTTCCAGAGAAACAGAATCAGTAAGATGGAGACTGAGAAATCTCACTGTTTGCAGCTAGAGACTCAGGAAAGCTGGTGGTATGAATTTTGGTCTCAGTCTGAGAAGCAGGGATGCTGGTGGTACAAAGTCCAGTCCAAGGACGGGACAAGACCCATGTTCCACCTCAAACAGGCAGGAAGTAAAAGGGGTGAGATGCTCACCCACATTGCAGATGGTAGTTCAAATACTAATTGTCTCAGTTACTTTTCTCTCATTGCTGAGACAAAATATCAGACATCCAAAGTTAGGGGAAGAAAGGTTTATTTGGCTCACAGTTTGTAGAGGTTTCAGTCCATAGTCAGCTGGGTCGAAGGCAGGGTGGCCTGGCAGACAGGCAGAAGGCAGCAAGGTAAGCAAGGGAGCAGGAAAGGGGGTAAGCAAGGGGGGCTAACCCGCTTCTTCCTGTGTTTTATATTTTATCCTGGTTACCTGGCTTTTGAGTGGGCGGTACTCCCACCCTTAATCCTAATAACCTTAATCCTAGTGTCACATCCTTGATCCCAGCAGAACCATGCTGAACTGATCAGTGGACTAATTCAGTAATCACACACTCTAGATCCAGCTACCTCTTACCACATGAGGCATTGGGGGGACATCTAAACACAAACCATAACACTAATCTTACCTGGAAACATTCTTACAGGCATACGCAGAAATAATCTTTAATCTGGCACCCCTCGGCCCCATCAAGCCCACACGTGGAATTCACCACAGCACCATCATAATCAGGGTTATTTCCAGCTGTGAAAAATGAGTACGTACTTAAGTATTGTGACCCTATTAGACAATGTTTGCCTCTAATTCCTCCTTCCTTCTTGTTGGCCCAGTGTGGTGAATGTTATCAATGAAGAAACAAATCCACGATTTACAGACTATGGTCTGAGTCTTGTAGGGCAAGAAGGGGTAATGAGACCAGGGAAAGGCGTGGCCATTTCCCTGGAACAAAGTAACTTTGCATCTGAACTAAAACTTCTGCAAGTCTTGAAAACTTGATATTTCCTCTTTAAGCAATTTAAAATGAAACTTGATGAGATCTACATCCAGCATTCTGATACTGCTAGAGCCAGAAAGTTTGAAAAACTTAGTGCTGGTACCTGCTCTTATTTCTCAGCCTTTAATTTAGTTCTCCATTGAAACAGAACTCTGCGCTGATCATTCACATATGCATTCATCACACATCAGCCAATGTCCTTGGGGTACTTATCATCTAGCAGCAGAAGCAGGCCTAAAGCCCCCAGAGTGGCAACATGTACTGTGAGTGATGGAGTTTCCAAATAAGAGCGCAATGAGATGGGAGAAGAAAGTGGGAAGTGGTGCTCAGATGCTGAATCGCACTGGTCAGTGGGGAGAAATGACTTAAGGAAGCCCCTCTGTGAGAGACGACAGTGAGAGCAAGAGACAGCATGGGCACGTCACCCAAGCTGGGCATTCTCACGCTCCTCTAGTAATAGAAAAATTACTATTAACTAGCTAGTAGCCATCCACATCCAGTATTTCCCATTCTAGAGACAACTGAGAGATTTCACTTGAGAGTCTTTTAGTCAGACTAGGAAGGTTAACAAGTTTTAGTGACTTACTCAAGCATTTATTAAATACTCATTATGAGCAGAATTTTTATTATTATTATTATTAAGAATTGGGGGTTGGGGATTTAGTTCAGTGGTAGAGAGCTTGCCTAGCAAGCCCAGCACACTGAGTTCAATCCCCAGCACCCACAAAAAAAAAAAAAAAAAAAAAAAGAATTGGTTTAGAAATTAGAGGGCATGCTCAGCCCTTGAAGTCTTTATAGTTTATTTAAGAAAGAACATTTGTATTGTTAAAGAGTGCTATAGAAATTCAAGTTAAGGATTAGGTTTCCTGTGAAGTATAATTGATCAGAGAAACTATAATGAAGATAAGGGTCTAGACCTGAGTCCTGAATGAAAAGACAGGAGCCACTGAAAGAAAAAGGGATGCAAATCAATGTATGTAACACACCATATCAACAAAGTCAAAGACAAAAATCACATAATCATCTCAAAAGATGCAGAAAAAGCATTTGACAAAATCCAACACCCATTCATGATAAAAACACTACAGAAATTAGGAATAGATGGTTTATATCTAAATCTGATAAAAGCCATCTATGACAAACCAACAGCCAACATCGCACTAAACGGTCAGACATTGGAACCTTTCACACTAAAATCTGGAACAAGGATACTCACTTTCACCACTATTATTCAATATAGTTCTAGAAACATTAGCCAGAGCAATTAGACAAGAGAAAGAAATAAAAGGAATAAAGATAGGAAAGGAAGAATTTAAATTATCATTATTTGCAGATGACATGATACTCTACATAGAAGATCCCAAAAATTCCACCAAAAAATTTCTAAATTTAATAACTAAATTCAGTTGCATAGCTGGATACAAAGTCAACATCCAAAAGTCAATAGCATTCCTATATACAAATAACAAACTCACTGAGAAAGAAATAAGAGAAGATATACCCTTCACAATCACATAAAAAAAATGAAATGCTTAGGAATTTATCTAACAAAGGAAAGCTACAGTTCTCTAAAAAAGGAAATTGAAAAGGATATCAGAAAATAGAAAGATTTACCATATTCCTGGGTAGGAAGAACCAATATAGTGAAAATGGCCATACTTCCTAAATTACTATATAGATTTAATGCAATTCCAATCAAAATACCATTAACATACTTCACAGAATTAGAAAGGACAATCATGAAATTCATCTGGAACCAGAAGAGATCAAGAATAGCAAAAACAATCCCGGGTAACAGGAACAAAGCAAGTGGCATCACAATCCCCGATCTGAAACTGTACTATAAAGCTACTGTGATAAAAACAGCATGGTACTGGCAAAAAGACAGACCCAAGGACCAAAGGAACAGATAAGAAGATGCAAAAACAACTCCAAACACACTCAAATACCTCATCTTCAACAAAGGAACCGAACACCCTCACTAGAAGAAGGACAGCCTCTTTAACAAATGGTGTTGGAAAAATTGACTGGCTACATGCCAAAAACCAAAACTAGATACATGTCTCTCACCATGTACTAAACTAAAATCAAAGTGGGTCAAAGATCTAAACATTAAAACAGAAACACTAAATCTACTGGAGAATCGAATAGGAAGAACTCTCAAAGACATAGGAGTAGGAAAAAAATTTATGAACAGAGCCCAGACTGCACAGGAAACAATACAAAGAATTAGTGCTTGGGAACACATCTTATTAAAAGGCTTTTGCACAGCAAAAGAAATCACCAGTAGCGCAGGGCAAAAACCCACAGAACGGGAAAAATTTTTTTGCCAGCTGTCCCTCAGACAAAGGTCTGACTACTAGGATATACAAAGAACTCAAAAAACATCCAACCTCCCAAATTTAAAGGCCCAATCCAAAAATGGGCATCTGAACTGAATAAACATTTCTCAGACAAAGAAATAAAAATAGCAAATAAATATATGAAAAAGTGTTTGACATCATTGGTCATTCGAGAGATACAAATCAAAACGATGTTAAGATTCCATCTCACTCCAGAAAGAAGAGCAATTATTAAAAAATCAGCCAATAACAAATGCTGGCAGGACTGTGGGGAAAAAAGAACCCTCCTCCACTGTTGGTAGGAATGTAGATTGGTCCAGTCACTATGGAAATCAGTGTGGAGATTCCTCAAAAAACTACAACTAGAGGCTCCTTTTGACCCAGTTATTGCTCTGCTTGGTATCTTCCCAGAAGAATTAAAATCATCATACCACAGCGATATATCCACAACCATGTTCATAGCAGCACAATTTGTAATAGCTAAGTCTTGGAAACAACCTAAATGCCCAACAACTAATGGATGGCTAAAGAAGATGTGGTTTTTCTACACAATGGAGTACTGCTCTGCCATAAAAAAGGATAAGCTAGAGACATTTGTGGGTAATGGATGCACCTTGAGAACATGCTCTTAAGTGAAATAAATCAGACACTCATGAGTACACATCGAATTGTTTCTCTGATATGAGAAACCGTAAGTGTAAATAATGACAAAGAGGTGTAATAGATATTATATAAAAGGAAGGTTATATTCAAAAGAAAGGAGAACTAGAAGGGGGAAGGGGAAAAAAGAAAGAAAGGAAATAGAAAAGAAAGAGGAAAGGGAAAAAAATGGGAAAATATTAAAAAAAGCTGTAAATAAGGAAGGGGGAGGAGGAAGGGAGGGGTAAGGAAGAGGGGGAACCATCATGTACAGGTACAAAATAACCATGATGAATGAGACCATTATGTATACAATGTACCAATACATGCTTTCGGTAAAAAAATTTTAAAAAGAGACAGGAAAAACTTAACAGGGAGGGAGTCCTACATCAAACGAAATTACATCAAGTAGAAAGTACAGGAACATAGGGGGAAGGCTGAATAAAGAGATCTTTTGGTGAAACTGAAGTTCCAATTGAAGATGAGCCCATCTTTAATTAATGTTGAATTCTTTTAGTTCAGCCTATACATCAAGTTGGCCATATGAGCCTATCAGTTTTATAAGTTGCGAAATCAATTGTTAGGAATTTCATTTTGTTCAATGAGAAATCCAGAGTTCAGAATGTGAGGAAGTGAAAACAGAGAAGTTTTGGAAAGATTTTTCTGGTGGTGGGTAGGCTGTTTCAGAGGCTTGGAGATGCTCAGGACCTACCGCAGCAACCTGGGCAAGGGAGGCTCAGAAAGTGGAGAAGGGCTGGCTGTAGATCGCTAACGACAAGTCAAAGCTAAAACTTGCAAGAGAAATTTTCAACAAAACGGGATTATTGGACATGATTAATTGGACACGGGCTAAGAAAGAAAGCGAGAATAAGAAAGAGATGACCTCTCTTTTTTTTTTTTTTTTTTGGAGCTGGGGATCGAACTTGGGGCTTTATGCTTGCAAGGCAAGCACTCTAACCGCTGAGCTAAATCCCCAGCCTGAGAACAAGAAAGAGATGAATGCAAGATATTTATTTAGCCTGGAGGCTGGAAGGATAGCAATTCCACTGACAGTTGAAATGCATCTCAATCTATGCAATAAATGCTTTCCTGAGAATGTGTGTAGCACAAAATTTTATAAATTAGGTCATGATTTAAATACATTAAAACACTTGCTGCATTTTTTGGGATATTGTTTTGTTGGTGAAACAAAGGTCAAATGATAGTGGCTTAAATAAAATAGATTGCCTCTTACGAAAATTTCTGAGTTGGTAGTATCTAAGAGGAGGGCCAAGCTGCTGGAGGGACCCAGGTTCCTTCTTTCTGTTGCTCTGTCCCTCTTCTAATGTTGCCCTCCTTATAAGGCCAGATGCAGGTGCAGGAAAAAGAAAGAGGAAGGCAGCTTCTATGTAAGGCTGTGACGCGGAGTTTTACAAACCGTTTCCACTAATATCCAGTTGACCAGATCTTGCTCACGCAGCCATGTCTCCTGCAAGGAAGTCTGGGAAATGCAATATGTAAGGTGTGGCCATGTGCCGGGCTAAAACTCAAGGGTTCCTAGTAAAAGCAACAGCAGATATGAGACAATCGATAATCTTCTTAATCATTGTAACATAGTGAGAAAGTCTTTTGTAAAATGGTTTGGAAAAATAATAAAGGAAAACCAAGATTTTCAAAAACCAGGTCTTCTAGTATTGCCAAGTATTTGTAAAGGAAAAAGAAGGAAGAAAACATTACTTTATTTTCCTCAAACTATGCTCCAATGTCTTGGATTCGGACCTAATCAACATGTCAAGGAAGCACAGAAGCCACAGAAGCTGTTGAGGTCATAGAAGCTGTCCCTCCTAGTCCTTGGGACCACTTGGGTCGCCAGAGCTGGGGAGATGGTTCGCGGTGGCTTTGCCCACTCCAAGAATGTACTGTGTGCTGTCAACATGGTCTGTATGCTGGTAGCTTGTTGCTCACTAGAGCGGCTGCTTGGGACAAGGGCCCGGGTCTGGTGTACGGCGTCCACATCATTGGAGGACTCCCAGCTGTAGGATCCTTATTGCAGTGGCTGGACTGGTGGGTGCTAGTAACCACCACCAAGTCCTGCTGTTCTCTGACACGATCGTCCTAGGTTTGGTCTTCATCGTCCAGTTTGGAATCTCTTGCTCATATCTGGCTATTAACCGAAGCAAACAGATGTCATTAGTGCCTCTTGGTGGCTCAGGAGCAACGATAGCCAGCATGCACTGGAAAGAAGTTTTGACCCTTGTGGCTGGTCCAACCTCACAACCCAGTACCAAGATGACACTTCCTGCCCTGTGCGCTGCAAGAACAGGAGCTCCACAAGCCAGATGTGTGCAGAATGGCTTCTTAGGCATTCGGATGAAGCCCTGAAAATCCTAGGGAGTGTTGGGCTCTTCTATAGCTTTACAGCGATCCTCGGTGTTTGGCTAGCAATGAGATTTTGGAATCAGGAGGCTCCTCGAGCTAACCCTGGTGACTTTCTATGAGACTTTGGATCCTTTTGACCTCTCTCCTGCTCTCTCTTAGCTTTTTCCTTCCTTAAGAGAGACCTGAGGATCCCTTTTTGTTCAAGAAAAAGGAAAGGCTCTTTACCTCACCCCCTAAAACCGGTTGAATGGTTAGGCCTTGATGTAGTTTGATGGGAGTAAGATTGTAGGGAATAGAAAGAGAAATGTCTTCCCTCTCTCCCACGTGGATGTGGACAGCTCCTGGGAGTTGGAGTCATTCATAGGTGCTTCCTCTCTTCACTTGTTTACATGCTGGACCAGCTCAACACCCGGCCTGGCTCCAAGGATCAGCCAGAAACAGAGCTGAGAAAAATACCAAGAATGCTTATGATGTGTGGGACCCAGTTTGAGGAAGTTCAGTGAATATAAAAATAAAAGCCACTTCATAATCAAAGAAGCACCTAACTTCCTTCCTAGTCATTGCCAGTCAGGGGGCCCCACTGACTGTGTAACTTAGAGAGAGCCTTTAAGGGTCTGTAGAAAAGTGGGACCACTTCAAAGTGCCGTCTCCAGTCTCCCAAAGGCAAAGCCAATCAGAGAAAGAAAGATTAAAAAAAAAAAGAAAGAAAGAAAGAAAGAAAGCAAAAGAAAAAAGCACTGTAGCATGGCGTGGGCACACTGGTTGTCAACTCTCAGAACTGAAACATTTTTTGAGAGAGTATCTTACTAAATATACTGTGAACCAAGAGGTTTTCTGGAAAGAGTCATCTCCAGATGAAAGACATGATTGTCCAAGTGAATCTTTAGCTCCGTCTCTATCACCAAGCCTGGGACATTTCCAGAGTTACATCTTCCCCTGAAAGGACCCTGCTTTGATCCCAACTGCAGCTGCGCTGGCTGTTTCCCTCGAGTGCTCAGTTCCTCCTTAAAATTCAGCCTGGACACAAGTAGTGAGCGCTCTTTGTTTAGCTTGTCTTTGTGCAGCTAAAATAGGCTGGCATTCAAAAACGACTTAACCTAACATGATGGGAGAATCAAAATAAATAGAGAAAACAGAAACAACATAACAATGGTAAGGTCTCGGAGGGTCCTCTACAGAGAGAACTCTGAGCCACGGGGACGGCAGGAGGCCCAGAACAGCGTGGAAGATCCTGGTTCCCGGTTCCCTGACGTCGTTTCCATGTGGGCTCTGGCCACAGCTTGTTTTTCTAATCTTTAGGAACCTGATCCAGGTAGTTCTGCCTCTGAAGGAAATCCTTTCCTGCCAAATCAGGATTCTAAAGACTAAAAGACACCAGTCTCCCAAGTCAGGTGCTGAGGCACTCACCACGAGCAGTGGGCTGTGTCTCATCTTTCTTTCTGCAACCCTGACCAGCACAGTACCCAGGACGAGGCTGGGGCTGAATGGTGGAAATCCAAAGCTTTTCCTCAGACAGATGATCAGAGTACAAATGGGTGTTTTCCCATATTTAATTCCAGTTTGGGATCTGGAGGCCTCATTTCCCCGAAGTGGTCGGGATCGGGGTGGGCACCCTGAACAGCCGAGGCTTCATGACTTAGGTGTCCTGCTCTACTCAGCCTCGCACACTCCAAAACAGGAGATGCCTCGTAGATGTGACAAAATCAGCAGATCAACCACTTCATTTTCAAAGGAGGAAACTGGGCCCAGAGAACCAGGCTGTGGCAGTAATTCGGTGGCAACTGCTTAACGCCCAGGTCCGTCCTCGTTTCACTACCCTCCTCATGGCTTTCGCCTCTTCTCATTTTCATTACAACCTCGGCCACCAGGAAGCTTCAGAAGGTGGCTGTCACTTGGGATAGGTGGCTCACTGCTGTCCCTATTCCTGCCTTCAGAGTCCAGTGGGACTTCTGTTAGTTCCCAGAAGCTGACCTGCTCTTTAATAGTCACTCGCATGACTCTTGAAAGTTAGTACATCTAAAAGGAGACGCTGCCTGCTATCGTGTGGACAGGTGCCTCCCGAAGTCCACATTTAAAGGTTTGATCCCCAGGCTGGCGATGTCGAGAGCAGCCGTGGTCTTGTAAGAGGTGGAGTGTAGTAGGAGTCCTGGGTTGTCGGGGACACGCCCTCAAAGGGGACTGTGGGATCAGTCGCTCAATCTCTCTTCAGCTCAAGATGTGACCACTTGCTCTGACACTTACTCTTAGCACGGTGGGCTGTCATCACTAGAGACCCAAACGACAGGGCTGCCTGATTTGGGGCTGGAGACTCCAGACCCACGTGCCAAAATAAACTTACTTCATAAGTAGCCTGCGTCAGGTATTTCACCTTGATGGCAGAAAACTGACCAATACCTGACCTGCGCCTGTGGAGGCTTGGGGGACTTGGGGAGGGAGGGTTGTTTTCTGTGGGGTCCCGAAATGGATCGCAGATACCAGAAAGAAGCTGTCAAAAGTAATGTTGCTTTATTCTTTCTAAAAACTGTTTTACTCTATTCATGCCTCTGTCTCTGTCCCTGTCTCTCTTTCTCTGTCTTTCTCTGTCTTTCCCTCTTTCTCTCTGTCTCTCTCTCTCTCTCCCTACCTTCTCATCCCTGAATAAATTGATAAATTGCCTGATTTCTAGTTTTGAACAAACACATTGAAAAGGCCATCTGTGCCCCACACCTTGGTGTTTCCTTTACTGAATATGGCCCCTACTAAACAGACAGTATAGTTTACTGCGAGAGGACAAGTTTATTTTAAAGTAATAATTTGCCAGACATGGTGGCACATGTAATCCCAGCACTTGAGAGGCTGAGGCAGGAGGATCACTGTGAGTTTGAGGCCAGCCTGGGCTACATAGTGAGTTCAAGACCAGCCTGAACTACATAGCAAGAACCTGTCTCAAAAAGCAAACAAACAAACAAATAAATATTTTTATTTGACCATAAAAATAACATTTACTCTTGTTTTAAATTTCTGGGGGAAGGTAGAGAACTACACAGAGGTTTTAAAAAATCATCCCATCATGACTGATATTTTAGTATATGTATTTTCAGGCTTTTTTTTTCAACACATACACACAGAGAACTATCTTGTAATTGGAAGCAGAATAATGATTAAAAAGGAATCAAAGTTTCAGTTCACAAGAACAGGCAGAAAAAGAGAGCCATGCATCCCAGGAACTGTTGACCCGTGCGTAGAGATAGACATGAGAAAGCTTCACTTTTAAACTTGGAAAATGAAAACTGAGCATGGTATTCATGTTATTCTTGCAACTGGCTCTTCCCAATGAAAACATCAATTTTTTTTACAATGTAATTTTTAATGCATTTTGGCATTGAGCTATTGTATGCATCTATGGGGTACAGTGTGGCGTTTCAATACATGGATACGATGGACAAAATTACATCAGTTCATTTGTTGGTCAGCATTAGAGTAAGTGTTTGCCGTGCTGATGACAGTCAGTTTCTGTTCTCTTGCTGAAGTGGAGGGAATGAGGGTGGCTGTGGAACAGGGCTGTGGCAAAGCTCGCGCCAGTGACGGCCGCTGCAGCAGCGACAGCTGGACACAGGAAATCACATTGGCAGGGGAAGCTCGGGGCTGGCACAAGTGTGTTAACCTTTCATCCATGTCGCTGGGTTTGATATGTTAACTTTGTAGTAAAAGCTGCTTCTTTGAGCTCAGGGTTCATAAAAGGTGTTACTGGTCCTTGCTGTTCCCAGTCAAGGATCATAAGGAAAACAGAACCCTGAAAGCTCACATTGATGGAAGCAGCCTCCGAGCTGGGGGTCAGCCCAGCTCGGAGGCTCCTCCCCAGCCTGACAGAACTGAACAGCTATTCAGAGCCGTTGGAGCGCTTCCAAGCTGTGAGTGTAAATTTACTTGTATCATCTTTGCAGAGAGGAACTGTGTAGTCCCCAGCGCCTCCTGGTTGATTCAGATTGACTGTTTATTTGTTTAGGGCTGTAATGATATTATCCACAGGGCTAGAGCCACACCGGGAGGAGGAGGAATTCCTGGAGGAGGGAGGCTGTGAGTGTTTATTGCCCCGTCAGCCATTCACGACAGAAGACAGAAGTTGCTATAATTTGTGCGTTCCCACACACACGATCCATATGGACAATATGGAGTATAGGTGCTACAGGAGGGGGAAGAAAAGGATTACCAAAAATCAGGATGCCAGCTGCATTGTGAGAAACGCGGAGAAACACTCTCACAAGGAGTCTCTGATTAAACACCACACTTCCAGAGCCGGAAGGAATTCTGAGATGTTATCCACACTGGAGGAAAAAAGAGTCACCAGCCCTGGGCTGACTTAGGCCTTGTGCTGCCTTGGATCTTGCTCCTTTTTTTTCCCCCCTTTTCTTTTCGAGCTCAGTGGTTTCTGTTGCTGTCATAGAAGAATCTAAGTTTCTCATAGCAATGCATATTTAGGGGGGACCATGATTTCCCTTTTCCTCAGCACATTTATTTATAGTTCAGTTTCAATGCAGTTCTTAGCTGTGGGTGCACTATCAGGGCCAACTCAAGTTCATCTCCTCAGTGTCGGGCTGAAACCACCTAACATGTGCTGCCAAATGGTTCCTGAGTGGATTTCTGGAAGCGTGCACTCCGAAAGCCTTTTCTCCCTCAGGAACGTGCCATCCATCCAAGAAATACATGACAGGAAAGAAAGGGCAGAATGAATCAACAGAGTCGGCATGTCACTCAGCGGGCTGGCGAGCGTCAGTCTTGCTTACTGTGAGCCCAGGGTGGCCCTGCCACACTGATACTGCCATCACTCCATTTGATCGGGGCCTCCTGTGAGTCTCACACCGTTCACCAGTGCCTCGCTGGCCAAGGGTGCAGCAGTGAGGAAAGCAACGTGAGTGGGATGGGTGGATGTCAGCCACAGGCCTTGAGAAACAACCCTGAAGGCACGCCAGCCCACCCCCGCGGAGGACAGCGGCCAGCAGCCAGGGAGCAAGGATGGAGGAGCTGGCAACCTCACACTGCCCGGGCTCGTTTTGAGCAGGGGGACACGACAACCATGGTTGGATCATAAAGGCCGCTCGTCCTAGAAAACAGCCATCTGTGGTTCCCAAACAATGGAAATAGTTCATGATGGAGGCCACGGGAAGGATGCAAAGAGCCACATCCGTCTTCCTGGCAGTAGTTGCTACAGCAGCTCCATCCAACTGACGCAGACCACTCCAATCTGAATCTAGTGAAAAGCCGAACCGCCTAGATAGAATTGTAATAGAATAATAGGATACAGGAGGAAAATGTTTAGCAAGTGAGCTGGAAGTTCATTAGTCATCCTCAGTGGCCCTGAATTGCTGGAAGAAGCAGACACCGCTGCTATTAGGACTTGGCCTCAGGCTGGTACCCACTGGCTCTGAGTCTGCCTTTACAGTTCTTCTGGGTGGGAAAGAAAATCTATAGTCATCCCCTTACTTTGCTTACTGGGAGTGAATGGGAGGAGGGTGGCAGGGAGGAAGATAAGGAGTAAAACTTGCCCACGAGAAAAGCAAACAAATTTATTAACCAGAGGGGCTGTCACAAAAGCAAAGTATAGGCAGCACAAGTCTTTTTAATAACCAGAACCAGGGTGCCCTGTGCAAACACAAACAGCGCCCTGCTCGCTCAGGGTAGAAACCTAACATCGTCGTGGGCTTCGAGTTCCCTGCCACCTCTCCGAAGAGACCCGGCCCACCAGAAAGCATGTGCAAATAAAGAGCCCTCAGAAATGTGCCCTGCCTTCGGCCAAGGAGAACCTCTTTTCCAATAAATATTCGGCCGGGAAAGGGGGAGCGGGGCCAAGAGTCACCGAGGGAGCCAGCGGCGGGTTTGTTTGGATGGCCCGGCCGGCGGCGCGGGAGCGGCCGCGCAGCTGACCGGGCGCAGCGAGGTTCATCTGCACACGGCGCTGCAGAAACCCGACCCGCGGGCGGCCCGGGCACGTTAATCTGTTTAGCATGTGCGCCGCGCGAGAGCCAGACCACCGGGGCGCGGGGGCGGCCCAGCCGCAGCCCAGCGCGCTCCTCCGGCGGCCAGCGAAGCGCTCGCGGCGACGCTGCGCCGCGCGGCTGCGGGGCTCCGGCCGGCGGGGCCCGGCGAGGTCCGGGCCGGCGAGGGAGCGAGCCCGGGGGAGGGGGCGGGCCTCGCGACTCGAACATTTTTAACTAATCAAAATATTTGCTGATGAGTATTTATTTTCACAAGAAGTCGGTTTGGCCGGAGACTTCCCGAGCAGCAGTATGCGCTGCCGGGTTAGGTTGGAGACGGGCCGGCGCGCCGAGAGCGCTCGCTCCGCAGCTCTGCTGGGTCTCGGTGCGGGGAAGCCGCTTTCCCAGGCCCGACTGGCCGCAGATGGCGCTGGGAACACAACCACATGGCCCCCCAAGGACCGGGGCTTCGGGGACCCTGCACGCCCTTTCCTGGCCAAGGCAGCAAGAGAGAAAAAAATAGCGAGAAACATTTCCGTCTTGAAAAGGGAGCGCCGAAGCTCAGGGCTCCAACCCAAGCTCGAACAGGAAGGCTGGACAGACACACACGCAGTGTCCCTCAACACGTCCCTCCACCGCGCTGGGCTTCTCCTTCCTCTTGTCATTTGTCCTCCCGAGACTCGCCCAAGAAAGACTCTCTTTTAACTTTACCCAGGCAAAGTTTTTGAGTCTGGTCCAAAAGTGATTAAATAACCCTTTCATTCAAGTCACTGCAAAGCCACTGGCCACTATTTAGGGAAAGCCACGAAAGTTCAAGTTGAATCAAGTTTGACAGCAGGCCAACGGGGGAATCACAGTAAACAGCCTTCAACTGGAGATGCCATGATTTTTAAATGTTAATGACTGAGAACTGGATGGAAATATCCTAACTGGTAGCAGGCAGTACCAGTCATTTAGAAAGTGGCCTGCTGTGGTATGAACTCTTGCAGAATCTCTAGCAGTTCAACAGTGCCTGCTAAAGAGGACTGAGTTCTCAGTGGCTGTGTTGGGAAGGAAAGGAGGTTGTGCAGGGTTGTCCTGGAAGACAGCGATGGAAGACTCCTGCCAAAAAGTGCCTGCTGGACGGGTGAGTGAACTGACACTGAAAATAACAAGTTGGATCTGAGCAAGAAGAAAGTAAATTCACCCATCGTGAAAAGACTTCCAAGTGCACGATGAGATAGGAAAAAATAAGAGTGTGAAGAGTCATAGAGATCCTAAGCTAAATACCACTGAGAAATGGGATGTGCAGCTTTGAAAAGCAGACATACTATTGGGAAGTGGAAGGTAAAACGAACCATTAGAAACCGTGAATCCACGTTTCCCTTTATTCTATACCAGAGGCTTTTATTCAGTTTGGGGAGCCCAGCTGAATAAGAGGTGGGGAGAACTACAACAGTGTTTCTTCTCTCCGGCGCATCCTTCATTTGCCTGGTTTAGAGCAGTCTTGATCTTAATGACAGCAACAGTTGGTACACTCCCCCAACTCAAAATCAAGTTATCTATTACTTTGACGTGTGAAAGGAGTTTATAGCTTTTCTTTTTCCAAAGAGATCCATGAACCTGAACTTAAAACACAAATGGAACGATAGCACTAGTAAAAACTGCCTGTACGTTATATTATTTTGAAACTGGTTGGCACAGAAGAGAGGAATAAGGAAAATAAAAATTTCAGAGCCAAAAGAAATCAGAGCTGAGGAATTTAAATGCTTTGGAATTAAGAGAATGGGTTCAGTATTTCAAACTCAAACTTCCTTTACTCAGTGACCACAGCCAGTTAAGAGAAAGATATCAGTCAAGTGCCTGGTGTCTAGTAAACCAATGAAACTGCCCACCTGGAAGGTGGCATATTCACACACTGAACTGAGCGTTCCGGAGGACCTTCTTCGTCTCCATGTGTGAGGTTCTCAATTGCTTCAGGCTGCCTTAACAAACCTCAGTTGTTTACTTCTCACAGTTCTGCAGTCTAGAAATCCAAATTCAAGGTGTGGACAGATCTAGGTCCTGATGGGGACTTGCTCCCTGCCTTGCACATACATAGCCGCCTTCTTGGTCTCCTGCGGCAGACAGATCCCAGCTCTAATCTCCTCTCTTCTTTTAAAGACACTAATCCCATCTCAGGCCCCACCCTCATGACCTCATCTAAACCTAATTACCTCCCAAAGGCCTAACCTTCAAGGCCCAGATTAAGGGCCTGTGAAGGGTCCACATCTCCTTTGAAGCTTTCTGAGTCCTCCTTTTGCAAGACCTCTTATTCCCGAGTACCTGTAAAGCATGTAATTTGCCATCCTTGTTTAGTTGCTTACATAGTTGAAGCTACTTTGGATTAGAATATATTTCACAGCCCCTGTGTAGAACATTGTATCAGTACCAGTGCTTCTTAGTCTGTTTTGGTGTTGTAATGCAACAACCGAGACTGAATATAAAAACCAGGAATTCATTCCCTCTCCATTCTGGAGGCCGGGAAGTCCAAGATCAAAGGACTGGAATCTGGTGAGAGCCTTTCTGCTGGACTGTCACATGGCAGAGGGAGTCACGTGGATGACGGAGCTGAACATGTCCTTTTATAAGGAAGCTCCACTTCGATCATGACCCCAATCCTCGGTCACAGCAGACAGCCCGTAAGTGTGGGTGGAGGCCCCGTGATGTAAACACCTCCCAACACTGTTACAGTCGGGTTCGGTGTCCAGTACTTGCTCCGACGGGGCACACTCTGCCCACAGCACAAGGATAACACAGAGGATGGTAAAGATGGTAGCTGCCACCATGCGCTGCTGCTTTACATTTATTTTGTTATATAATGTTCACAATAAACCTATGAGGTAGTGCTATTACTCCCCATTTCACACATGAATACACTAAGGCTCAGGGTGGTGAAACAGCCTATTAATCAGGTTAATTAGTGGCAGGGCTGGCCTCAAACCATTGCTCTTTTTACTACTAGTCTGTGATGTTAACCAGGCCATTATCATACAGGCCCACCTTTTTACACATAGAGTCCCCCTAAAAGTCTGTGGGAGTATAATTTAACAGTTTATTTCAATGCCCCCAGGATCAAAATTCTCCTATTAGAAACCCTGACATTTTGAGTATCGACAGTTTTCTTACTCTCACCTCCTCCTTCCTTTGAAACCCAAGTCTCATTCTATCCCTTCTTACTAGGTTCCATTTGTACCTCCCCTGAGCTGTGTTGTGCCAGTTGCTGTGGTGACGGTGGCTGATGGCTTTAAATTTTATGTATTTAACTTTTGAATATATTAGAAACTAGACTGGGAAAATTTACTTGTCTCATCTGTTGCTCTAAAAAGTCTAAGATGTGTGAGATACAGAAAAAATTAGTCCTGCAGAAAACAGTTTCCCAGGGTTCCCCTGCAGGTAGGTGGAGTCAGAGAAGGAAAGGAAGTTGGGGTGTCCTGAAGAGCTCTGGAGGAGGAGAGTGAAGAAACTCCATTAAAATGCCAAGGGAGCCTGGGGCTGACCGCCCACCATGATGATCACCAGGTAAGGAAGGAGCCTCCGCTCGGAGCGCAGAGCAGCAGGGATCTCGAACCCATGAGTCTCCTGCTTGTGCAATGAAACTGCACTTCTGGTACTTTCCTTCTAAGTAAATACACTGCCACACCTAGGGACAGATTTAGTCAAGAACCTTGATTAAACCTTGAAGGCACAAGAAAAGCACTTTCCTTCATTTTTCTTTCTTTTTAATTGACATACAGTAATTGTACTTCTTTATGGGGCTGAGTGCAATAATTGAACACATGTGGACAATGTTTGATGATCAAATCTCATACTCAGCATCTCCATCTTCTTATATGTTTATCATTTCTCTGAGTTGGGAACCTCCACACTCCACTCTTCTAGCTCTTCATAAAATATACAATAAATCTGTGTGAACTACAGACACCCCGTTGTGCTGGAGAACATTGGCAAAGCTCTTTTCTGACATGACATTGCTTCACTCCCTGGCCACAAAGTCTTTCTTCCCAAATAAAGTGCCTGGTGAATTCTCAAAGCATGATGGACCAGTGTGGCTTAGCGAAGCCATTTGTCTGGGGCTCCAGACGCAAAGGAGAATCCAGGCTCTGTCATTCCTCAAACACCAGGTGCCCCTACATGGGCCAGACCCGCCTGGAGAGAAGAGGAGGACGCTGCCCAGTGAATTCCCCCAGCTTCACGTTCCAGAAGTGTCCAATTAAGTAAGTCCAAGCAGTTGCTTCTGAAATCATAAATTCCAAAGACAATGAAAGTTGCAATCACGAGGGGTAACAGAAGCCAAACACATTAGGAACATGTTTCTTGAGCAAATAGCGTAATCCCGGACACGCGGGAACACATGGTTTGCCTCACACATGTTTCATTTTGTCATCGCACTGAGTGTGCAGTATTTCTCTTTGGGTGCAAGAGTGATTGATTTCCTTGGGAGAATTGTTTGTAAGAACATGGAAGTTGCCAAAGCAAACACGTTGGAGGGAAGTGTGGAGAAGGGGAGTCGGAATATTTGGAGTAGATCTGGGCTTGGGAAGTTCACACAGAGGTGAGACAGTGAGATGTAGAACAAATAAAAACATTCTGCACACTTCATCTACATAAATTATGTTCAGAAATTCACTCTGTGTAGACATGAGCTTGCAGCTACAAGTCTCCTGAGTGTGCTGCTAGAATGTGGGCACGAAGCCAGTTTTTAAGTGAATGATTTGTAACTTTTCCTCTACATAAATTAATCTATTACTATTTAGATCATCGAGATTTTAATCTATAAAAGTCATGTAGTCATAAAAAACCCAATATCTATTTCTCTTTTATGATAGAATTCTATTACTAACTTGTATTAATAGATTTCTCTCAAGATATGTTGACTAAATGGAAAACATTAAGCACATTTCCTTTGTTTTTTTCTATACTATTAAAAAACCTATCTAAATAATATTTACTATTGTGTGAATTTGAAATGCTCCTTTTAGTCACATTAATCGAGCAATAATATGTTTGAAATGAGCATTTTCGCTAGGTATGGTGGTGCATGCCTGTAACCCCACCACCTGGGAGGCTGAGGCAGGAAGATTGCCGTGAGTTCAAGGCTAGTCTGGGCTACATAGTGAATTCAAAACCAGCCTGAACTACATAGTGAGAGCCTGTCTCAAAACAAAACAAAACAAAATAAAACAAGCAAGCATTTTAAAGCTCTTATCTGCCTCTAGGTATTACCTTCTAAGACATAGAAACCCATCATAAGATATTCATAGTACTTAGCTACTTAAGTATGTACTTACTTTATGGAATAACAAATGGAATTTTTTTATTACATTAGGATTTTTCTTTTCATATAGCCATTCTAGAGTGCAAAATAAGAACATTAAAGAATTCGTTAGAGGATCTCTGAATAAACAATCCCATTTAAAACCTTTTTTTTTTTTTTTTTTTTTTGGTGGTGCCGGGGATTGAACTCAGACCCTTGTGCTTGCAAGGCAAGCACTCTAATCACTGAGCTAAATCCCCAGCCCCAAACAATCCCATTTAAAGATGATACTCTTAAGTACAAATCACCCCAATGTTTAGCTGTTTAAAACAACATTTATTATCTGACGGTTTCTGTGTGTCAGAAGTCTGGGTACAATTTAGCTGGATTCCCTGGCTCTGGGTTTCTCATGGAGCTTTCACAGCTTGCCTAGGAAGAATAAACTTCCCAGCTCACTCACATGTTTGTTGGCAGGATTCTTCTCTTTGGTGGATGGACTCAGGCCTCAAGTCTCCCAGGGCTGTTGGCTGGAGAACTCCCTGGGTCCCTTCCCATGTGGGCCCCTATCCAGAGCCTCTTACAGCAGGTCAGCTGTTTGCATCAGTGTTAGCAAGCAAGTGGAAAGGGTGCTAACAAGATGGAAGACTCTGCCTTGTAACCTGGTCATGAACTGATATCCAATCACTCTTGCATTCTCTGATGGGAGCAATTCACTAGTCCAGGTCACACTCAAGAGAAAGAGATTACACCAAGATATGAATACCAGAAGTATGGATCCCTGGGAACCCTGCCAGAGGCTGCCTACCACGTCACTAATGACCACAAAGGGCTTTCTTCCCTCACAGCTGAGACCCAGTTTCTACCCTAAGACAGTGCCTCTCACAGTGATTCGTGGCCCAGCAGCAGCAACTTGGGAACTTGCTAGAATTGTGCATTCTCAGGTCACTCTAGAGCTACTGAATCAGAAACTCTGAGAGTGGGGCCCAGCATACTAAATTTTAACAAGATTGCCAGGTGACTCTGAGCATCCTAAAGTTTGAGAAGTACTGCTTTTGAAACCAAGAGAGCACAGCTGGATGGGCCCTCCCAGCTTCCCTCTCACAAGACCAGGATCTGTCATGAGAAGGTCTACTCACGTCTTCAGCATACTCATGCCTATTAAAGGTTTAATGATGATGCCATGAAAGAAAAACCAGGAAACAGCGTACAATAGTGACTCATGGTGAATCTAGAAGACTCTGTTTAATTGGTCTTCACTTGGATTTCCATGGCTGATACTTCATAGGTTTTGAAGCCAAGAAGAACTAGATCACTTGGACAAATCTTCAAAACAGCTAATCAACAGGGAAAAAAATCATCAAGGATCCAAATGTTAGATTTTTTCATATGCCTCAATTCGTCTTAAGAATTCTTCTCAAGAGCTCTTCTTAAACTCTACTCGTTCTCAAAAAAGAAAAAAATGGTGATGGTTTACAGGTGCAGCTCTAAGGCGAAGGTGGCTAAGAATAGTTAATTCTGTGTACGAGATCCTTTTAGTAGGAATTTGAACTATGAGGCAGGTTAGCATCATTGCCATGGAATGCTGTGGAAAAATCTCCACTGTTTTCCAGTTGTGTCCCTTCTTGTCTCTTCACCATTCTTTCAAGCTCATCATCTTTGAGAGGCTTCCATGGTATTCTAGGAAAAAATACACACTTTGGGGTGGAGGATTTGGGTTCAGATCTAAGCTCTGGTACTTAGTGTGGCCTGAAGCAAGTTATTTAACCTCTCTGAGCTTGTGTTCTCTAATATCCAAGAAGGAAAACACCTGTCTCCTAGGTTTGATGTACAAATTTAAAATGAAATGATACAGAAGTTCTTGGTATGTAACAGCTGTTTAAAAAAAAAATGTTATCCCACCCTCCCTTCCCTTTGTCCTCTCTTTAGTGCCCAGTGTAACAACTTGTACATCTTAGGTGTCCCATAGACGGTAGAAAGTCCTGAGCTGTGCCTTCAGACTGGCTGGACATTACTAGGAGGCCGACAGTGGTGCTCATAGTAGAGCCTGCTGGTGTTCTAGTCCATGACTCATACAGTGTGTACAGGTTCTCCCTGCTTCCTTCTTAACGTCTCACTGGAGAGATTCTCCCAGAAGTCACCCTCTCTGCTCATGGTGTATTAACTACTAATCTGAAAAGGTAATTCCACAATCCTATATGATCGCTGTCCTGTTCCCTGTAACACAAGAATCACGGAGTATAGGCGATGCATGCCACTGTCGTAATTCGGCACTTCTTTCCCACCTTTCTGTAGATAGACAGCTAACAGGAAATTTACCCATACTATATATATATATTTTAACTTTAAGGAGTATGGCTCTACTTTGGCCACTCTGTGATCATACGCTGAAAAAAAGGCCTACAGTGACAGCCATTCCAACCTCTCTATTAACTGACTTCGTGTTAATTGCTTCAATAAAAAATGCATGCCAAAGTCAACAGCTCAGATGAAAATACAGCAAATCCTCCAGTTCAGTTTTAAAATACACTTAGTTTTTACAAAAGATCTGGCAGCACTAATTCCTTGCCTTTATAAGCACAACATGTATCATTTGAAAACAGGACGACATTTTGAGAAATGTGTCGTTGGGCGAGTCCATTAACATGCAAATATCATAGTGTGTATTTTCACAAACTAAGACAGGCACAATGTCACTAGGCAATTTAATCTTATGGGACCATTGTCATTATATTCATAATGTCATTATGTGATAGATGGCTGAATAGAGAACTTTAAAATACTGTTCTATAATGTCCCAAAGTCATATATGAAATGGTTGTGTTTTAATCATTGATTGATAAGTGTGTATGTGTAACTTTTGTGCAGGTAATATATTTAGGTCAAGCAAGTAAATGAAGAAGTCATGCTCAGTTTGAATGGAAAGATCTTTTTAAAATCTTGTATCTCGAAATTGCAACCAAAGATCTTCTCTTTTCAGTTATATGGAGGTTACAGACACATCTATAGTAGTCTACACATTTTTGTCAGACCAATCAACAGTCATCCATCATGTCAAATGTCATTCACACCAGTGGAAGTATAAATTACTGCAACCTTACTGTTCTAGTTGGACAATGTAGATCCACTTGACTAAGATGTTTGATTAGAGCAGTTTATTTTTACTCTCTTGCCATTGGACAACTAGACAAAACCAATCAACTCCAAATTATTTTACCCACATTACTCACCTAGTAGATAAGTCAATTTCATTCATTAGTCAGAAAATATTTGTTGAATATGTACACAGCATTGTGGAAATACAAAGAGTTACATGGTATGACCTTACTTTTAAGTAGTTTGAAACACAGTAGATGCTTAATATTAGTTATAGCACACATGGGCACCTCCTAAGAGCTCATAGAGAATTAACACCAAGTAAGTGGTACATATAATAATTAGGGATAAGGGGCAAGTCTTTCATGAGGGCAAACGAGAGTAATGGAAACCAAGCTCTGGAAACAGACTACCCAGGTTTGAATCCTACCTCATCTACTTACAGATATACACAATCACGAGTTGTTCAACTTCTGCTTCAGTTTTTCCTTCCCTTTTCCCCATTCAAAAAGCTCTATATCCAATAGGACTTAGGAGTCAATAGGATAGAAAAGTGCTAGGAGGGTTAAATATACTTCAACAGCTAACCACATGCTCAACCAGGGGACCCCAATACTTCCTGTTCCCACTCTACACACACAAAGTGGTTGTAGGGACAGCCCAAGAGACCCACGACTGTGCTCGGTCTAGGAGAGTGTACTGATTACATTGTGCATATTTGGTCGAGTTGGTTGGTAAGACTGTAGTGCTTCCTTCCCTGCTTGCTGGAAGCACTCTGCTCTTTCGCCTTCTTTTACACATTCTGCTTGCATGCATAGTATCTGCTCCCTCTTCAAAGTCACCTTGAACATTATATCCCCTGCAAAGCTTTCCCTGAGTTCCCATTTACTTCTTTCCCTATGATCTATTCAGTTCATACTTCTATTGAGGCACATCATATAATATTTTAACCCGCATACCCATCTCCTCTCCCTCAATATTTTATTTTTCTTTGGATTCCCAACACCTCACACAATGCCTGGCACATAGTAGGTGATCAGTAAATGCAAGATGAATAAATGAATGGACAATGAAATGTAGGACTTTGGTTTTCCTTACTTTAGTTACAATATAAGTATTTTAATGCGATCTTCATTTGTATTGTTTTCAACACTTATGATACATAGACCCAAGAATCTGGTAACATACTCCCTAATTTTGACACTTTTTATAGTGTTTCCAAAAAAGCGAGCTTAGTTTGTTATTAAGTTTTCATGTATTTTATTACTTTTAAAATGAGACTTTTAAAAGATTTTTTAAGGGTATTTCAGAGCAAAGTAATGTATCTTAAGTTACTTTAAATAAACTGTTTTCTAGCAATTCAAGAACTGAATGAAAACTCTACATTGGTTCTTCTGCTCAAGTTTCTTAGACTCTGTGTGGCCCTTCTGATCTCTTTAAACAGACACGGGTGTCCCATCAACATGAACAGGTAGATGGAGGGCTGGAATAAAAGAGGCCAGTCTCTTTCCCCACACATGTCTCCAAAAATAATAGGATACATGTGTGCAGAAGTGGTAAACCACCAATAATACTTAGAACTCCACAATTCCTAGTGGAAGTAAAATCATAAAGCAATAAAACATTCAAGGAAAAGAACAAGTACCATGGTTAAAACACTGGCGTCAGAGCTCAAACTTGGCTGAAACCTTTCATAATCTGGGCTGCTTAGAGTTGCAATTTAGATAACTTTTATATTATGGTCCACCTACAGACAGGCAGGCCAGATCTCAGGGGTGAGATCTGCATAAAAATTATTCCCTAATTGTGCACCTTTTGAGCACGAAGGCTGAACACACACTCTGTCATCAGAGATTTTTAACTACTTAAGAAGTGGTAGTAGCCAGGCATGGTGGCGCACGCCTATGATCCCATCACTTGGGAGGCTGTGAAAGGAGGATCACCATGAGTTCAAGGTCAGCCTGCCCTGCATAGTGAGACCTTGTCTCAAAAAAAAAAACAAAAACACAAAACAAAACAAAAAAATAAGTGGTAGTACTACTGATTTACCCTGTAGCAGAGAGATTAAAGGGATTATAACCATGACCAGAGTCAGTAAAATTTTCTCTCGCAATAGTTCAACGTTGTAAACCAGATAAGATATATATAGCACTCCAGCTTAGAAAAAGATTAATAAATGCTATCTTTACACACTTGATACCTTGATTAACATACTATTTTCAAAACAGGCTATGCATATTTTCAAAAACCATTTTAAGCCAGGCATGGTGGCGCAAGCCTGTTATCCCAGACTTGGGAAGCTGAGGCAGGAGGATCACCACAAATCTGAGGCCAGCCTGGACTACACAGTGAGTCCAACACCGGCCTGAACCACATAGTGAGACCTTATCTCAAAAAAAAATTGTTTTTAAAGCACCACTGTAGAAATGAGGCACATTTAAAAAACAAAAAAAAAATCACCAGAACTTATGCACGTCAATGAATGTTTCACTGTAGGCAATCAGCCTGTAAGCACACCAATACCTGTGACATTCATTCCTGACGATGTTTTGGGAACTGTTTTGTAACCAGTTTACAAGCCACACAAGATGAGAAACCTTCCACGACACTTTGTTTTTGCCAGAACTCTGTTTCATTCACCATATTTGACTCCAGAGACTCTTAGCCATTTGCAACAGCTACACCCAAAGAATGAGCTCTTTCAAATGAATAGACAATATTTTTTATATTCCAAAAAGTTTTTGGTATTGGCCCTATCAATAAAAAAACACAGTTGACAATTAGTCTTTTAAAATATTGCTTACGAAACACCTTTTGCAAGGACAGAGCTCAATTAATTCCTCTGCTTGGTGTTGTGGTGCTGTGGACCAGACTCTGGGTCTCTCATGTTCAGCAAGTGCTCTACCAGTGAGTGACGTCCCTAACCCCTTCCCTCACCAAGCACAAAAAATCAACCAGTGAGAGCTCTTGGCACCAGTAAAAACTTTCATTAATGAGACACTGACTGAAGGATCCTGTGCTTTTTCTAACTTTTTATCCGGAAATAATTATAGCTCACAGGAAGTTGAAAAAATAACAGAGTTCTATCCACCCTCCACCCAGTTTTCTCTAGTCGTGACCAGGAAAATGGCATCTGTGTAACACTATTAATTACAATATTGCTCCTACTCAGTTTTTGTCCCATTTTTACATGCATTCCTGTGTAATAGTCCATTTTGTGGTGCAATAATAGAGTACTTGAGACTGGGTAATTTATGAAGAGCAAAATTTTCTTTCTCACAATTCTGGAGACTAGGAAGTCCAAGATCAAGTTGCCAGCATATAATGAAGTCTTTTATTTATTTATTTATTTATTTTGCATTTTGGTGGGACAGGAGGCAGAAAGGCTAAAAGGGACAGATCTATATTCTTGTGTGGCAAAAGAATAGAACAGAGCTAATTTACCCCCACAAGCCTTTTTTATAGTGACCTTAGTCCATTCTCTGGGCTCTGCCATTAAGCCTACTCCCAAAGCTGCTGCACTGTGTATAAATATTCCAGTGTATGCATCTGAAGGTACACACTGAAACCATAGTGGGTGGAGAGAAAGTGTGTGTGTGTGTGTGTGTGTGTGTGTGTGTGTGTAGTTCTATGCAGTTTTATCCCACAAGAATCATGGTTCAGAACTCTTCCATCACTACAAAGGGGTTCCCACTTCTCCTCTTGCTTGTCCACAGCAACAACCAACCTGTTTTGTAGTTTTTTAATTTCAAGAATGTTATATAAATGAAATCATGCAGTAGTATCATTTTATGTTGACTTTTTCACTAAGTCCAGTGCCCCTGAGATTATTTCCACACAGCCATAGTTTTTTCCCTTTTATTACTTAGTATCCTTTATATGAGTATCTCAAAAATTTCATCCATTGAAAAACACATGGGTTTCTTTTTTCCTTCCTTCTTTCCCTCCCTCCTTCCTTCCTTCCTTCCCTCCCTTTTCTTTTTCTATGACAAATAACCTGCTGTGGACATTTCGCTTCAGGTTTTTTGTAAACATCAATTTTCATTTCTCCTGGATAAACACCATAGAGTACAATTGCTGGGCTATACAGTAAATGCATATTTCGTTTTGTAAGTAATTTAAAAAACTGTTTTCCAGAATTACTGTATTACTTTCCATCCACACCAGTAATATATTAGAGATCAGTTTCTTCACACTCTTTTTTTTCTTTACATTCTTGCCACTATTTGGTATTATTGCTATTTCTTATTTAACTATCCAGTAGTTAAATATTATTTAATTGTTTTTGGCAATACCTAATTCACTTTGCTGGTACTATGATAATTCAGTGGGTATGACTTTTATCTTCTTACTATCTTCCTTATTATGAAGTCCAGGCTTTATTTTATATTACATTCAGTTTTTAGATTTAAGGGTTTATTTATTTATTTGGTGTTTTTTGAGACAGGTTCTCACTATAGCTTAAGCTGGGCTTGAATTCACTAAGTAAACCAGAACCCAGGCTGGCCTTGAACTCACAGTGATCCTCCTGCCTCAGCCTCCCATGCAATGGGATTACAGGTATGTGCCATCACACCCAATTTAGATTTAAGATTATTAAATGATGTGTTCCAATTTAGCAATGCCCCATATAAGCAACCAAAAACTTACTTCAGGCTCTTCTGTCTGCTCTCATAATTTCTTCCATGGTATAAACCCGTCGAGCCCTAAGAGGCTGTTCTTCCTGGGGGAAGGTCCTCCTGTCTGCGTTCTGGTTTCTATCGAAGGAGAGAAGACACATGATGAGCTGCACTGGTAGCTTCTTACCGGTCATCTACAGCATGAATTCATGACAGTGCTGACTTTGTGGCTAGACTGCTGGGGACACTGGGAATAAGTAGGATGATCCTAATGCTGCAGGTTTGCTGTACTTTTGTCTGTTTGAAGCTAACTGGTCTGCACGGTGACCCACAGACAGGAGAAAGTACGGACTGCTATTTTACTTGCAAAATGAACGCTTTACTTTCAAACAGTCAAAGCACACTTGACAGGCTGTTGTATTAAGTGCTTGCACGTCTGAGGTAGAACAAACTGGATGCATTTTACTTTCCTCCTCAAGTTCACGCCATTCTTTGTGAAGAGGCCCAGAGTACTTACTACTAGTCTTGGGGGATGAAATGACAAGTAGGAAATAGAATCCAATTACAAAGGCAGTTTATGGTTTCTGCACTCCTTCCATTTACCCACAATTGCATATTGAAAATGATGTAACTCTGTTACTGCGGGTAAACTACTTCCTTCTATTTACTTGTAATCATGACATTGACTTTCTGCTTGTTAAAAAAAAATTAGGGATTTTTAGGGAGGTTAAAGTTTTTCAGTGTTTACCTCTCTTTCGTTACCTATATACTGTAAATGATTTGCCATTTATATTGATTTATAAATAGGAATCTAAACTGATGAATTTCACAAATATACCAAAGAGTAAAAGAAGTCAAACAAAACTACATACTGTGTGATTCCATTAATGTGAAGTCCAAGAACATGTGAAATTGATTTCTAGTGACAGAAATGAGAATAGTGGTTGGATGAGGTGATATTTATTGGGAACTGGCATGCAGATGTTTTCTGGGACATTAAAATAGTCTATAACTTGATCTAAACAGTGATTACACAGGTGCATATTCACCAAGTTGCACACTTAGGAGTCGGGCACTTTATGTATGTTATTCTTTAACCAAAATTTAAATTAACTGAAGTGAAAAATAGCAGAAAAAGCTTGTTGATAAAATCACAGGCACTATAGGGTTTGGTTTTCCATTTCAGTTTCCAGGAACTTTAAATTTTTGCAAATTGTCATTTTCTCCAATACAAACAAGACATTGTTCTCGTGTCTTTCCCTCTTTTTGCTGCTTGCAGTGTCTTAACTCGTTGGATTTCTGTTCCAGTGCCATGCACATTGTAACTGTTAAATTAAAATATTATGAAGCAGGGTGTGGAAGCAATAAAACTCTATTAAGATCAGTTTAGGCCTTTAAAAAATCCATGATTCTTTTCACTCACATGACATTTTTCATTCTTTTTTTTTTTTTTTTGAAGTTTGGGTCCAAGGAATTTTGCATGCTGTGGGTTGACATTTAGTTAATAGCATCTTTTACTGAGGTTCCAGCTTCTAAATTAACACGATCAAGAAGAGGGACCTGATGATGCTCGTTTGCACTTTTGGCTCTCTTCCAGAAAAAGGAGTTGGCGGGCGAAGAAAAGGAGTCAAATCTTCATGGTCACCTTCATCTCAGGGCAATCTGGGTTTTGAATTTTTGCAAAAATATCAGATACCACCTTCTCACCAACAAAATGAACAAACACTTCATACAAAATCTGTGGTTGTAATGCAGCTACTGTTTTTCATTTGTTTCCCGAATGTCTTGTGTCTGGAGTCCTTCCTATCGAGTCTCGAGAAAGAAAACTACGTCCAGTATAATGCATGGCGAGAGCAGCCACCTCGTGTTCCAGGAACCAAGTCAGGCTGAAGTTCTTACTACAAGGGGATGGGCTACGAGGGGGAGAAGGCAGCCGAGGAGTACAGTAAGTCTGCCTAGGCACGTAGTAGGTACTCGATATACATTTCTTAAAAAGAAAAGGCCGCTACAAATTATTTGTGCAAGCAATTGCTACGGCACAATGTGCGGCCACTGTGGTGGGTGCGATGGCGTCCGACCCACTGTCTTCCTCCCAAACGCTCAGCTTGGAGGATCTCGTGTTGGGGGGGAGGCAGAGCTGTAAACACTGAAGGTGAGACAGAGGAAGACAGATGGAGAGGGAAGTACGGAGACTACCGACAGCAAAGGGTGCTGTCCGGGAGGCGGAAGGGGGAACTTCGCGCCTTTTCCCACCCCGCTGCCCCCAACACTGCAGCCCGCTGTGTGCTCTAGCGCACTAGGCCCGCACTCGGCTCGGGGAGAAGCGAAGGGGCTCGGCCGGGTGGGAAAGAGGGCCGCGGCAGGTGGGGAGGCGGCGGACTTCTGTCTCCGGGGAGGAGCTCGCCGCGCTGAAAGGGCGGCAAGCGGGGACGCGCGGGACCAGAGTCTGCGTCCAGGGGGCTCGCCGCCGCTGCGGCCCCTCTAATTAGAGGGGTCCGGGGTAGCATTCGTTCCCAAAGGTTTTGATCGAGCCTCCTTTCAATGGGCCGGGATAAATGTAGCCACTGTTGCGCTGTGCTGAATGGGTCGCAAAGGCCCCGCCGCCCCCAGCGTGGCCATTCAGGGCTCTTTTCACAACCCGGGAGCGGCTCAGCCCCGGGGCCCAGCGACACCGCCGAGCGCCCCTAATTAGTCTAATTAGAAAGGTGCACTGAGAGATGCAAAGAAGACAGCGCTGGCGCGGGAAGATGCTCAAGGCTGCCAATCTCGGCTGGGTTGCGGCTTCTCCCCGGAAAGAAAAGGCCGCAGAGCAGACCGGAGCTCAGCCCGCCGCCAGCGCCCAGCCCGGCTCGGTCGGTCCGGGAGGCGGGCGCCAGGGCCTCGGCGGGGACGCGGACCCGGCCCCGGCCGGCCGGCCCTCCTCAGCCGGGAAGCCCGGGCCGCGGGCTCCACGCCGCGCCTCGGTGTCCGGCGACCCTCGGGCGGCGCCCGGGACCCGGCCCGCCCAGCCCCGGGGCGCAGAGCTCGGCCTCGGACCGCCGCTCCGGCTCCTCTGCGCGCCCCGCCCCGCCCCGCCCCGCGCGGCCCGCGCTCGCTCGGTCCTGCGCTCGCTCGCCGGCCGCGGCCCCGGGCGGGGAAGGGGCTGCCCGGGTGGCGGGAGCGCACTGAAGCCTTAATTGTGCTATAAATCAGGCAGGGGAGTGCGGTGGAGTTTGTGCAGGTGTAAAAACAAGGGGGCAGCCGGCCGAGCAGCCGGGCGCCCGGGCGGGCCAGCGCCTCCCGCAAAAGCACGTCTCGCCAAGTCCCTGACAGCAAGACAAACAGAGCGGGGCCGGGGGCGGAGCGGGGCCGCGGCCGGCGAGCGAGGAGCCGGCAGGCCGGTCGGCGGGGAAGGGGCGGGGTGGGCCGCAGAGGCGGCGGACGTCGCTTCCCTCGCGCCCGGGAATGTTGGACGGCGAGGCTGGGAAGTGTGCGCTGCCCTCGTCGGCCCCGCCAGGGCCCCGCGTCGGGGCCGAGGGGACCGCTGGGGGCCGCGGGAGCCCGCTGGGGCGGCGGGCCGGGCCTCCGCGCTCCGCACCGACTCCAGCCCCTGCCCCGGGAGGAGCAGGTCCTCGCGTGCCCTGCGCGACGCCTGCGCCACAAACCACCCGGTCCCGCTTCATTTCCGAGGGCCGACGTTGGGGGGACGCTGCTGCCGGCCCGGCCGAAGAAGGTAACGGACCGAGTGAAAAGGCCGACAGGGGATGAATTCGGTGCGCTGCTCAGGAGCAGAACTCTATTTAAAAACAAAATAAAACAAAACAAAGCAAAAAACCCTTTGGAGGTACTGCACAAGCAGCCAGAGGATTCACAAAGGAAAACAATGCAAGTCTCGTTAGATCATTTTTCTGGACATTGTTTAAGGTCTGAAAGGGACCAAATCGTTTCAAAATGTTGCCAGTAAAAATTATCCTATGTGGAATGCAACTAATCCTTTTAGGTTCCTGTCAAGTGTTTCCACAAAAGGAATCCGATTTTTCAAATCAAAGATCCAAATGTCTTTGGGGAGAGATTTATTACATGCCAGAGCTTTAGTTACAGAATAGAGTTACAATAACAATGCGCACCCACCAACTCCCTGAAATGAGGGACCAGACCCCCACCCCACGCAGTTCTACAGAGGAGTGGGAGCCGGGGCCTGGAGTCCTGCTGTGTATGCAAATTTCTGGGGGGAGGGCAAAGAAATATTACATTCCTTAAACAGAAAAAGAGAGTACAGAGTGCCTCTCGGCATTTTATTTTTGTCCTCTGTGCCCCAGGTCACTTTTAAAGAAGAAAACAAGACCCAAACTTGGGGATTTGGACTCAGTTCCTTGCAGATGACAACTTAAAGGTGAGGTTAATGTTTGAATTGAATTCAGAAAAGCTCAGGCGCCTGTACCACCCTCAGTGGTCCGAAACCTGGGCTCTGTGATTGAATTTGCAAATTGCATATTGTAATTTCTGTAAGTGGAAAAAATATTTATTTAAAACTTTGTTAAATGATGCAAGTACATTATTTTTGATTTTTAATAAAATGTTTGTGTGGGGAAACACACTCTCGGGTTTTATACCGTGCCTCTATATTTAACTTGTCATGAACCCTTGTAGACACACTGCGCAGGTCACAGCCTCGGGGCACAGTGGTCTGTGAGGGCCTGATAACAAAAATCACCCTGCATGCCACCTTCTCAAGAACTAGCAGCCAGGGACACAAAATGATCTATTAGCAAAAAGTCTTAAAAACTTGGAAGGAAACTCAGATTCGAAGTTCTCTCTCTGGAGGAGTTTGACACTGAGTTAGGGACAACATACCCCACAGGAGCTTAGATGTTTTAGGCGTTTTGTGAGTAAACTGGCCACACCAGGAAGTTACTGTCAGGAAGATGTTATCAGTTTAGTTTACATACCAACACAATTTTTGTGAATGAAAAAATGTCTTTTCAATGGAGAACTGAAAATAATGACCTTCACAGTTTCCCTTCAGCCCACTGCTTCCTGTTAAAATGGCTCATTCCCCTTATGCTATTAAAGGCAGCCTGATAGCAGAAATTCTTTGTTTCCTATATTTAAATGTGGAATAAAAAGATGTGCAATATAGCAGGTGCTCAATGAATACACTAACCCCACTTTCCAAAGCTCAGGGGTTACAGATGATCAGTAGATAAGTAAGTAGAAGAAAGAAACAGAGCAAGAGACTAGAAGAATGGATTTAAAACACTATTAGTTTGTTTATTTTAGAAGTTATCAGTCCAAACATACATCTGGCTCAAGTAAGAGAAAACAGTGCTCTCTTATCCTCATTATTTCTAGAAAGGACCAAGTATGTCTTCTTTCATAAATAGGGATGGGAATTTCAGAGAAAGATGTTTATCTACCTCAATTAGATGGATTAGATTTCTCTAATTTAGAAAATTAACTATACTCCAAAGTTTAGAAATCAAACGTGCTTGCTTGCTTTCTGATGAATAAGGATGTAGGAAGAAGCTACACAAGATTCATAATCTTTTATATTAAAATATATGCTATGTTTTCTAAAGCATTTTCATGTAAATTATTTTATTTGATTCTCACAAGCCAACCACCCCACAAAGAAAAGAAAGAAGGAAGAAAGAAGAAAAGGAACAGAAACAAAGTGGAAAAAAAACCGAAAATGATAAATGAGGGTGAAAACTGACCTAACATTTAGTTGCAATGTATTCCTTCTTCTACAGACATTGGAGATTGTTTGGCTTGTGTTTTTTCTCTCTGTAATCAATTATTTAATAGAACATAAGCTTGCACAGTTGTCTTCACATACGTGAAGCTCTGTGCACAAAATAAGCATAGAGATAGAGAACCGAGTTATTTTTCCTTCATGAAAGTCTTTCCTTGTAGACTTTTCAGAAAATGTCACTTTTATTGCTGAAAAGATCTGCCTTCTAGCTATTTTAACGGGAATTCCTAGGCAAGTGTTCAAAGACACTTCTGCCATAATTAATCTTTGCCCTCCACTCTGTTTCTTTGTCGTGTGCTATTGATCAGTGGTTTTAAATAAGAGAGAAGCCTTGGCCTGAGCCTGCTCCCTGAGGCTGGGAGACCGAGGCAAGGCCTCCACCTCCATCTTCTTTCCTGGTGCCCCCTGCAGAGCTGGACCCGGACACGTTCCACACAGCCTGCATTCATAGGCAACGTACATCTCTGCGAAGTAGTGCCCTCTACACAGGGAGACACTTTCTCCTGAAAACCAGAAAAATATCCTTTCAAAATTCTCGTAATTTCTTTTCGTGGGGGGTGCTGGAGATCGAACTCAGGGCCTTAGTGCTTGCTAGGTAAGCGCTCTACCACTTGAGTTTAAATCCCCAATCCCGAAATCTCCATAATTTCACATTCAGAATTAGGATCTTGCAGATTGTTTAAATAAACTTGCTAATATTAATTGACTGCTTTTCTTCCTGGAATGCATTTTGTTGTCTTTCAAAGTTTAGAGTTAAAATGGATAAAAACATTTCTGGCAAAAGAATCCCACAGAGTTTCTTAGAAAATCAACCTTTTCTGGCATTAAGCAACATCTCTTGGAAAGATTGCCAGCTCCACTCTCTGGTGCATTCTGCAACACACAATCTGTGAGAGCAATTCTTGCACTGGCTCCACCTGGACATCTTCTTACTGGACAGCTAGTGACCCTGCCCAAGGATGCCAGGCTTCTGTGAGGCCTCTGGATGGTGACTGGCAAAGGTAAACTAGCAGGTGGTCTGGTCTCTCACAAGCACTTTAGGGAGAATGCAGACAAGCAACCACCAGTTCAGGTGGGGTCACCGCAAGGGAGATTCCAGAGCAATGGATTAATTGTTCATGGGCTAAAAGGACCTCCTTGGCCACATTATATGCAGTTATTCAAAGACAGTGAAATCTTCAGGAGTGTGTGGAGGGGAGAGGGGACACATTCTCAGGGAAATGCTGTGCTTCCTCATTAATTGTTGAATCAGTTGATCTGATTCCTTACATTGTCTCTCCTTGTCCACACAGAAAGGACGTGTCTTTGAAGGTGGGTGCTAAGACATGCTTACCAATTTAGCAGAAAGTTCTAAACAGGCAGAACTATTAAAAAAAAAAAAAAGTCAGCAAGACTTTCATGAGCTCCTGACCCACATGGGTCATGGTGGCACAGGCCTCTAATCCCAGCACTCTGGAGGTCTGAGGCAGGGGGGCTGCAAGTCTGAACTCAGCCTGAGTGGCTTATCGACTTAGGAAGACCCTGTCTCAAAATAAAAAATAAAAAGGGCTGGGGATATAGCTCAGTGTGAAGGCCCTGGGTTCAATCCCCAGTACGGGGTGGGGGGTGGGGGCAGGAATCAACAAGAGAAGTACAGGAAATGGGTAAAAAGTAAAGGTGAATTGTGTACTACTGGTTTATGTATTTTAAAGGAAACTGCTCATGCCAGAAAAGAAAGGAAGGAAAGAAGAAAGAAAGAAAAGAAAAGAGATGCTAGGACAAAGTCATGTGTAACTAGGTGGAAGAAGCTGACACTTCAGAAATAATTAGCTGTCAAGTGAAATGCATCTAGAGGAAGGTGCTGGGTGTGAGGAGATTGCAAAAAAGTGTGCACAAAATAAATGACTCTTCTGCCCAGTGACCTAAGGCAACTTCCTACCCTTGTGGGGTTTAATAAATCACAATAATAGTAACAAAGTGGCGGTGTAATGTAATGGAAATGAAATGGGGTTTAAATGCTGATATCCCAGTAGCTATGACCTTGGGCAAGTCATTTAATTTCTTCTGAGGCTTGGTGTCTTTATTTACAGAATGAAGTCAATAATAACTCTAGTACTATTTCACACTGTAATATATTAGTGAAAGTCCTTTAAAAAGACTTTGAGTTAAGTACAATGTATGACAAAGTCAATAAGCACAAGTGAGTTTGTGGGACACTAATTACATCTGCTTCTTGCTCTGACACCAACTATACTGCTATGTTCATTTTGTGAAAAACTATTAGAATTTCTGCACTTCTTTGTGTGTGTGTGTGTGTGTGTGTGTGTATCTCATAGTCCCCTAAAATTTTTAATTCTTAAAACATAAAGAGTGGCTCAAAACACTCTTTTAAAGTTAGGATGCAGATGATAATGACAAGAAAAATTATAAATATGGGTCAGGAGCTCTAAATTTTAAACTGCCTTTCCTTCTTAGCCATTCTATCATACCTGAGGGCTCAGGACTCAGAAGGGATCAAAGATAATCATCGGTTGTTTTTCTTTGTGTGTTCTGCTTGTTACTGACTAGTATTTTCCTGGTAAAGAAGCTGGAGGGATAAATCAGTAAGTTTCCTGCACACCAGAGGGGTCAACAATAAAAAAGAAAGGAGCCCAAGCTGTTCACATCAAGGGAAAGATGTGATTAGAGAGATGTGGCATGCAAAGAAATTATCTGAAAAGTGAAGTCAGTTGGGAAAGTATAAGCCCCACAGAGCCCTGAGCAGCTGGTCATGATCAGATTCTCCATCTTTCTGTCAAATGTAATCGTATCCAAGTTGGCAGGGTATTTATTGCTAAAGTCGAAGGGCTAGATTTTACACTAAACATATTTACACATTTATATTCGAGGCCCTATAAACACACCACGTTGCACTGGCCGTGACATCAAACACATTTACCAACATAAAGCATATGTCTAATTACAAAATCAGAGGGCAGAAGGGAGGGATGGCAGCTGACGGGCAATGAGCGTGCACGGCTGTGTATGGATGTGTGACTTGGCTACACCACCAGGAAGCTGAGGAGACAAGAACAGAGGTGGACAATGCTGGGCCCCCTGCACTCTGCTCCCCAGCCTGGTCCCTGTCTGGTCCAGTTCTGAAGCGGGAGGGGGACCCCAGTTAGACACATGCTTACCCCCACCTGGGGGAGCCCTGTGAGGCTAGGGCTGTTTCTGGGCAGATTTCTGATTTGGGGTGAGTTTGTTACTGCTATGACCTTTAAGTTGTCCCAAATGACTTGCTCAATTGGTAGTAAAAATAGTTGTGAGCAGAAAGTATAGCCAGCGAAGAATTTCTAAATCATAGATTTTTGGCTTTGGGTAGTAAAATCAGATCCCTACCTATCAATAGCAGCTGTAATAATGCAGCTAGCTACTCCAAGGTTGGTCCTTCATCAAACAAGGAAATCAGAGCCACTGGAGCTAGAGAGAGAGAAAACAAAACACTGGCCTCAGACAGCCCTTAACAAATGACACAGACTGGTAGTCCATCAAAATAATCACCTTCCATCAGAATGACCACCTCCTCCAGCTCTCTCAGTGGACATGCTACACGGAAGAAATGGAGGGTTCATAAAAAAGAAAAAAACTGTGAAGGGCAGAGGCCTTTTCCTGAGATGGATACTTACGACATTCATTGTGCGAGTTTAGATAATAAATACATTCAAAATTCCAATTCCCTCCACAAAGTTTGGGCAGGAAAGGGACACTGAGTAGGGGACAGAGAAGCAGAGATAATTAAACATACAGATGCTGCAGCAAGTAAAAAAGGGAAAAGCCCCACAATTTCTTTTCTCTCTCTCTCTCTCTCTCTCTCTCTCTCTCTCTCTCTCTGGGAAGAGGTTCTCAAATAAATGTGTAGGATGGGGACGGAGAAGAAACACGTTGAGCAGAAGCACTAGCTTATTTTAAAGAAATAAAATAATTACCCAACAGAGAAAAAAGAAATCAACCAAGAAACAATCTAAGGTCATGACACCATGTATGGTACAAGGAGCAACTCAACCCATAAGGGCTTCCCCGCCCCCGCAAGAGATAACATTTAACTTGATCTAGCTGCAGAGCTGAATGGAGGGGCTCTTTTTGTGTGGTCCTTCTCCCCAAGCCGCCTGAACCATTAGCCTCAATGTACCCCTCTTTCTATTAACTGCAATTCTCTCCCGACTGTGCTTCGGTCATTTGTCTGGAAGCTCTACCGGGGCGTCTGATGAGTAGAGAAACAAGAAGGAGGGGAGAAAAGCGTCGGGTTAATGAGTCGTAGCAAATCCACACTTTGTAGTTGGGAGGAGGAGAGCTGGTGGCCAATGTTTGTCCAACTGGTTTATTTTTCGAGACCCAGCCTATTGAGGGAGGCTTGTTCAAGCAGGCTTCGTCCCCACAAACACACAAACACCCCTCTGTTTGCCTTCAAAGAAAAGGGGACCAGCGCTAGATTTGCATGCCAATGAGGAGCCCGGGGAGGAGACGTCCTTGCCCATCAAAGGCCCTGGTCGCCCGGTGGCCAGGCGGCCTTTGTTCCAGCACCTGCTCGCCCGCTCGGCTCCGGCCCGAGTCCACAGCCTCCGGCCCGGCCCGGCCCACGCGCTGCAGCCCCCACCGCACGCGCCCGCCGCGCCGGCGGCCCGGTCCTAAGCGGCCCGCAGGGTCGCCCGCGGCCGTGAACCCCGATCGGGGCCGGGCGCGGACCCGGAGCGCGTCGGCCACGGCCATCCGGGAGGCGGAGCTGCCCGGCAGCGCTAAGGATGCGGGAGTCGCGACAGGGCCCAGGGGGACTTCCTCCCTGCTTTCGGACGTCAGCGCATCATGCAAACTTTTAAAAAATTCAACAACTTTGTTCTTGGCTGTCTTATAATTGCTCTCAGATCTAAATTTCAAGTCTGCGCGTAGAAGGCCCAAAGCACCCCGCCGCGTGGCACCCCGCATCGCCTGCTTCCCACCTCCGCAGCACTGCGCGGGATCCGCGGGTTCTGGGCTGACGTCTCCTCTCTTGGCGGGGCTGGGTACCGGGGACTCCTGCATATATGATTTGGGTCTAACTATATCTCAATTTGTAGCTGTATATTTAGTGGTAAGTTTGAGGACGTGTTTACTCTAACCTCTGATTTAACTTCTTCCAAACATCTCAGGAAAGAAGCAGCTTCATGTTGAGGCTGAGAGTCAGCGTTTTCCTCCCTCAAAAGGGATGAAAGGACGGGTGTGGGGCTGTCACAGCTCCGGGGTGTAGCTCGGCGGAGCAGCAGTGCACCAAGCCCGGGTTCCACCCCAGGACCAAGGGGAAGAGCGGGATCACTGCAAACCAGGGGCCTACAATGCAGACTTCACCAATTTGATAACTCAAGCAGATCTCCAAATACATACCTATTCAGACATTTAAAAGAAACTGAATAAACAGATTTAATCTCCACTGCAAGCCACTGATGCTCTACGTACTGTATATGTTTTGGTTTTATTTATAACCCCAATATAACACCTAGAGTTAAGAAAAGAAAAAGCTAGTCTCACATTTTTTCAAAGAACTAGAAATTGCATGAAAGTGCTTAATGAAAGACAGTATGAAAAAAAGACATCCTACATCATCCAAATTGTATAAATACAAGTAACTCAAGAAACGCCTCATGTATTAATTCTTCATACACTATCCTAAAGTTGAAGTTTTCTCTTGCTCTTACATTATTTGTTTATGCTACAGTTCAATATGTTTGCCCTTTAAAGTAAAAACCCCTTTATGCAATTTTACTGGAATCCCTTTCACCACAAAAATAGTTTAAACACTACTAGAACTTCCAGATACAACTTACTTTATATATGCAAACACTCGGTTATTTAGAACTTTAAAGCTTTTAACTGATGGCTGTCTCTATTATTGTCTATTAAACTTTTAAACTAGATCTGCCTCTTACTTCCATTAAGATCTGATGTTAGATTGTAGCATTTTCGCAGATACACAAAATACTGTGCTGAAAAGTGAAATGTAATTAAAATGAAGTGAGAAGCTCAAAAATAAAAATTTAAATTCCTACAAAATTATTGTAGACTAACTGTGGCTTCAATTTTAATGCCTGAAACATCCTTTAAGATAGAATAGAACCAGATTTGGAAGTGTCTACTCAAGTAACTTCTTTTATTTGTAGTCAGTTAAATATATTTTCTGATTTCCTGTAATGGTTTTGACTTAGAAAGTTTAAAGAAAAAATCATGGCATAATTCTCTCGTTAATTCTCTTTGAAAATAATATTTAAGTCTGTTTTGCAACCTACTTATCCCACATAGAAACTTTCTGCTTAACAGAAAAAAAGAAAAACTAAGACGGGAACAACTGAAGCCAATTATTTTGGTGGCTTTTCTTTGAAAATTAAGCATTTTATTTCTGAAAAAGTGTAAAAATCTTACATTAGAATAGTACAATAATTGCCAGTAAAATTTACAATACTCCTTGTAAAGAATATGCAGTTAAGTACAAAATAAAAATTCCGCATGTCTATTATGATACAAAACACAGGTTAAAATAAGAAATGATAATTTCGACTTCCGTTTCTTCTGTAAACATGTTCATAATTTTCTCCTTTTTATGAAAAAGCACACCTGACAAGTGTCCTCGGATAAAAGTCATTCTTGGAGACCTTTACTTTTTCGTGTGATTCTTCATTTGAACGTTTGTGTTCTTTTTTGTTTTGTTTTGAACGCCTGGACCTGAGAATCTCTACACCTCAAAGGGTTTCGATTTTTTTCTTCTTTTTCTCCTTTTTTTTTTTTTTTTTTTCAGTTTGCCAAACGTCAAGGAAGCCCCCAGAGCCTAGACAGGGAGACTCCGGCCAGCACCCGCCTCCGCAGCCCGGCTCGGGGCTGCAGCACAGGGCGCCTCCGCATGAACAGAAGGGCCCGTGGGCCGCCCGCGCTCCGGCCGAGCAGCCCGGCCCGCCGATCCGCAGCGGCGAACACCGGCGCGAGGGCAGGAGGCGCCGCAGGAGCGAGCAAACCCCAACCTCCAAGACGCAAAGGCCCAAACCAGAACCGGACAGGAGCCGGAGTCCTACCTTCTCAAGCGCGTTAAGGGAGCGCTCCTAACAATTGGAAATCCTAGCAGTAAAGTTCTCCACGCTCGACAGGGCCGCCCCCGGGTGCAGCGTCCCCAAGGCGGCCGACGAGGACACGGAGGAGGCGGCGGCCGCCGCGGCCACCACGAGGGAGCGCGTGAGCGCGGCGGCCGGCCCCACGGCCGCCTGCGCCGCGCAGCCGCCGGACGCCACCGCGGAGCCGGGCGCGGACCCCGGCGCGGAGCCGGGCGCGGACGGCGGCGCCGCGGGCGAGGGCGAGGGCGAGGCCTGCGCGGCGGCGGCCTGCGCGGCGGCGGCGGCGGGCCCCAGGCTGCCCCCGATGATGCTCTCGATGGAGAAGGGCGAGCGCGCCAGCGCCGCGGCGCCCGGGCCGCCCGCCTTGGCCTGCAGCGGGCCGGGCAGCGCGGCGCGAAGCGGTGCCGGCCGGTAGCCGAAGGCGGTCCGGGCCAGCTCGGCGGCCGCACCGTGCGGCGGGGGCGGCGGCGGCGGCGAGTGCGCGTGGAAGGCGGCGGCGGCCGCGGCGGCGGCGAAGAGCGCGGAGGGCGGCGCGTAGGGCGGCAGCTGCAGGCCGTAGCCGCAGCCGTAGGGCCCGCAGCCGTAGGCGGCGTGCGGGGGCGGCGGCGCGGGCGCGAAGAGCGCGGCGGCCGGGTCCGCGGCGCCCCCCGCCGCCCCCGCGCCGCGCAGCAGCAGCGACTCGGCGGCCGCGGCCGCGTTGGGCGGGAGCAGCGGCTGCCGCTTGAAGCGCTTCCTCCGGCGCAGGAAGCTGCCGTTGTCGAACATGTCGGCGGACTCGGGGTCGAGCGTCCAGTAGTTGCCCTTGCCCGGGTTGCCCGGCTCGCGGGGGATCTTGACGAAGCAGTCGTTGAGCGAGAGGTTGTGGCGGATGCTGTTCTGCCAGGCGGGGAACTTCTCGCGGTAGTAGGGGAAGCGGCCGCTGATGAACTCGCAGATCTCGCTCAGCGTCAGGCGCTTCTTGGGGCTCTGCAGGATGGCCATGGTGATGAGCGCGATGTACGAGTAGGGCGGCTTCACCAGCGGGTTCTTGGAGCCGCCGCCCGCGCCCGCGCCGCCGCCCGCGCCCGCGCCGCCGCCGCCGCCCGAGGTCGCCCCCGCTGGGGGCGCCGGGCCGGGGGTCGCGGGGGAGCCCCCCGCCCGCGGGGCCAGCAGGATGTCATCGTCATCCTCCTCCTCCTCCAGGTCCTCCAGCTCGTCCTCCCCGGCGTAGGAGCGCCGCCGCCGCCGCCGCCGCGGTGCGGGGACAGCCCGCCCGGGCCCACCACCGCCCTCGTCGTCGTCCTCCTCCTCCTCGTCGTCGTCGTCCTCGCCCTCCCCCACCACGTCGATGTCTGTCTCCTCGGCGAGGCCGGAGGCATCGGACATCTCCGTGCTCAGGGTCATAGCTGTGGCGCGGCGGCGGGGGCGGCGGGGCGGCGCATAGGGGCGCCGGAGTCCGGGCTCCCGCGGCCGCCCGGCCCGGGTCCTGGGCGGCGGGCCTGGCCCGGGGGCGCCACGCTGGGGGCGGCGCGGTCCCGCGCGGCGACTTCGCAACTGCGGCGCGGTCCGTGCGCGCCCGGGCTCCGCGTGCTGCCGGCGGGCGCGCGGGACCTGGCTGCCCCGCTGCGAGCGCCCGGCGTCCCGGGCCCGCCGAGGAGGAGCGGCCGCGCGCCCCGGAGGGCGGGACGCGTGCGAGTCCGGGAACGGAGCGCGGCGAGGCCGGGGCCGAGTCCAGAAGAGGGCGGACCTTTCCCCGGCTTATAGCAGAAGGGGCTGTCACATGGTGCGCACGTCAGCGCGCGCTCGGGGGAAGGGAAAGGAGGCCGAGGAAGTCGGCTTTGCTCGGGAGAGAAAGTTCGCCCGCAGGAGGGGCCGCGGCTGCAGAGCGGACCCCACTATGGGGCCTGAAGGACGGGCTGCCCACGGTGGCCGGGACCGGGCCATCCAGTAATTTAGGGTTCCCAGCCTGCGTCTCCCCGGCGTGCGCTCAGCCCTAACTAACCTCGGAAGCTCTCGGGGGGTGGGGTGGGGGCTGCGGGAACCGCCCCGCTGGGGGAAAGCACCTGTCTGTCCTGGCCCAGGCAGGCCCCGGGTCTGGTGGGGGTCCCACCTCCTCTGGGTGGGGCGAAGGGCTCCCCACTGAATCCGATGAGGACCCCTCCCTCCAGTTTAAACACGTTAATGATTGTTTATTAACCCTTTAACCCGTTCCCTTCGGTAAGACGTTTGTTCTCCACCATCTGTTAATAAAAGTGCTGTTCGGCTTGCGTTTTTAGTCACTTAGGTGTAATTGAATGCCTTGGAGACTTGACAGCTAAACTACGCCACACGGATAGCAGGATTCCCACAAATTCCCCAACTATTATTTTATTCCCATAAAGAAATAATTGACTCAAGAAAAGAAAGAAAAAATGTAGTAACAACTCTCACACAAACAGAATTGCACCTAGGAATCACTCAAAAAAAGTAGCTTTCATATCGGGGAAGGGGCTCTACAGGTCTCAATGAAGGGAATATTTTTAAGCATTTCACCATAATCTCAAAATACTTAAATTATTGTAACATAAATACATATTTCTACTCAAGCAGGCTTAAGAGAAACTACAATAATAACTTTAAGATCAACCTCAAAATGTATTTTTAGAAGATTCATTAAATAGTTTCAATATGCTAGTGGAAAACGAAATTTTTCTGAACTGTAAGATGTGAATTCCATTCAGTTCAATTTTCTTTTCCAGGTGACAATATAGTGGAAATAACACAAAGATGATGCTATTTTAAGGATACCTATCATTATCATCAACTAATTATTCTGGCCAGTGGAAAATCCTAAGAGTTTGTGCAGTTCACATTCCTATAGCCATACCTTCTAGATTTTTGCATTTCCTAAAATGTTTGTATTTCAAAGTGGGAACTTTGCCTTAAAAGTTTAACTTTCTGATTAAAATAGCCACTTGACAAGAACTGGGAATCAAAATTCAGTGGCTTTCCGTGGGAACCATCATCAGCTACTTTGGTATATATCATTTTATTAACCAAGTACTTTTCGCGTTTTGAAACGTTTCGTTACTCCTGTTATCAATCACAGAGCTTCAAAAATAAACGGCTCCCCATCTAAGACTTCCTTTAAAATTGGGTTTTTGTTCCTGAGTACGGTTACCACCAGTTAAACTTACAAGTGACCCATAAAGTCTATCGTAGATCTTTGAAAGATCTATGAGAATGCCTTAAAGTTCTAAATAAATTATTTTTCATTGACTCTGATTTGATATATAGCCGAGCCATTTAATTATTGTAATGGGCTCCGCATTAACCCGAGGCAACATTAATCAGCACTATTAATCAGGCATCGCATTGCTTTGTTGATGTAGCCGGGAGTCCTCACCAAGAAGTTCACTTTTGGAGCGGAAGCTTTACATTTTGAAAGTACTCAGTCGATGGCTAAATAAACACCTTGATTTTCGCAGTACAGAGGGTTGCTGTGTGGCGAAGTTTTGACAGGGAGAATTTACTCGCTGACCGTGACTTACTTTTGATGACCAGTTACGTTCGTCACTCTGTTCAGGGTTCCCGCCGCCCTGAACTTGTCTGGCCAAAAAACGCGCGGGAAGCACATTGTGCTTTCGTTTATCATTTTCCGCAGGTCCCTGCCTAAAAAGCTCAAAGAGCGCGTCCCTGGAAACACGTGGAAAACCTGGCAAATTACCTCCTGGCCACTCAGGGCGAGGTGTGGGGATCTCCTTAAGGTCAGAGCCCGAGACCAACCCGCGCGAAGGCCGGCGAGGAGACAGCAGAGCTTCGGGCGAGCTTCCCTCAAGCCCCACCTTGGGGTGGTCCGCGCGTTTGGTCTGCTTTAGTTAAGCTGCGCGTTTGTACGCGAACTTCAGCTCCGCCTTCGTGACCCTCCCCGAGCGCGGCACCTCGCCTTCCCGTCCTGCGGTCTCCTCTCTGTCCCCGCTCCCCACCCGCGCGCCTCCCTGGCGGGCGCGAAGCTTCGGCGGGCGGCGGCTGGGCCCTCGGGCCGGTCCGGGGGACGGAAACCTGTCCCGCGAGCAGGCCGAGGGAGAGCCGTGGTGACCCGGCGGTGCCGGGCGCGGGGACAGCCGCCCCCTGGCGGCAGTGCGGCGCCGGCCGGGGCGCCCGGAGTTGGGGGCCGCCGCACGCGGAGCGGCCGGCGTCGGGCGAGGGCGGCCGGGGCCGACTCCCGGGCGTCCCTCCCGCCGGGCTTGGGCTCGGGCTCCGCGGGCTGCGAGTTTCAGCCCCGCACTCCTCGCAGGCGGGCGCTCTGTGCGCGCCAAGAGCGCGCTGCAGGAGCCAGGGAAGCAGCGCGACCCTCAGGAGGCGCCGCCTCAACCCTTTGTCCTTGGGCCGCGCTGGGGGGAGCGCCACGAAAGTGGGATTCCTTCGGTGGGCGGGCGAAGGCGGCCGAGACCCAGAGGCGTGACCTCCCAAGACAGGAACGTGAACTGCTTGGGCAACAACACGGACGTGTTCTTATCTTTGGGAGACGCGTGGGGTTGCGTCCCGTCCTCAAAGAGCCTCTCTGCAGTCCTGATGTAGATAGTGCCTGGGCTGGAACTCTCGGCCTCGCGGACAGGCAGGTGGGAAGTCATCGCAGGTGATGAGATCCAGGCTCCCAGCCACAGCCAGGATGCAGATGCGGATGTGATGATGAGAGAGTTTCTGCGTGAGCTCCGCCTTTGCATCCTGCGCTGCCCTCCTGGCCTTCCTTCTGGCTGTCCGCGCCTTTGCTTCTCTTTTTAGAAAACCGAAGAAGACAGGGCTCCCTTCTGGTTTTGTTTGTGGTTTTTCGAGGAGGCAGTAAGACGCATACCGTATAGTTTACTCTTTTGACCATTTTAATGTACAGTTCAGAGGCATTAAGAACATTTGCACTGCTGCACGGCCATTGCCACGATCCACCTCCAGAACTTTTCTATCACCCCAAACTGAAATTCTGCAATCACTTAAAAATAATTCCCTATTCCCCTACCCACTCATTTATCCCCAGCTCCTGCAACCACCATTCTTTCTGAGACTGTAAATTTGTGTACACTAGATACATCCTATAATTGCAAAGATGCAATATGTATCCTTCATGTCTGGCCTCTTTCACTTAGCTTAATGTTTGTGTATGGGAATTTCTTTCTTTTAAAGGCTGCATAATATTCCACTGAATGGATGTGCCACATTTTTGTTTATCCACTCATCCACTGATGGGCATTTAGGTTGTTTTTTTCCTTTTCAGTTACTTTTTGACATCTATTCAGCTCTTTGTTAATACTACATGCAGCAATCCCTCATTTTAAAAAATATATTCACTTTTCTGCATCTCTCCCACACTCAAAATCCCCAAAGAACCACATTTTCCTAACAGAATACACTCATGGGAATAGTATCCACTGTACCTGCCTTCTATAAGGGGGACTCACCCTTCTGGGTTTCAAATGTCTACTTGTCCATAATTTTGAGGCTTTCAGATGCAGATGCTGTACATTATCTTCAGTAAAAATGTAAACTTTAAGATCCCCCCAGAATTAGTTCCAGTCAAAATTGTGATTATCCTCATCCCTATCCCATGCTTTTCACCCCCCCCCCTTTTTTTTTTTTTTTTTTTTTTGGTGCTGGGGATCGAACTCAGGGCCTTGGGCTTGCTAGGCAAGCACTCTACCCACTGAGCTAAATCCCCAGCCCCAACACATCCTTTTAGTACCTTCATGCCTGTCCTAGTCCTCATGGGCTCAAGATGACCTTGAAATTTTTCCCTGGCTGCTCAGAGCCTTCGACTTCGGTACCGTTCTGTGGTACCTACTTCCCAGGAAGCTAATTTCAAAGTCACAACAGCTGCTGAAGTGAGCACTTCCACATGGTGGCTGAGGGAGGGGATGGGCTTGGAGAGTGGCAACTGGCCCTCAGGGGTGGTGACAACAGGGCAGAGTCCCCTTCACCCTCGTGTCCTCTGCCGCAGGGAAACTGCATGGACCAGGCTCTCTCCATCTCTAACTTGCTTCTTCAGGACTACTGTGGGAGCCTGAAAATTTCTCTGATGCCGGGTGTTATTCAGAATTATGGTGAATGTTTAAATTTTTATAAATTTAATGTAGTAAACGCAATTGCCATTAATCCCCCTCAAAATACTCAACCTTGCTTCAAACACACCCCACCATTCTTGCCGCTTTCTAAAGCAATTTTGGACGTCCTCTTTCATGAGTGTCTTTCGCTACACTGTTGGAGCTGCCAAAATAATGTCCTGAATCCATTAAAAATTTTTACCTTTCCTGGTCTTTTCACTTTGGGGAAGAGCCAGAAGTCTCACAGTGCCGGATCAGGTGAGTAAGGTGGATGAGGACACACTGCGATGTTTTTAGGAGTCTGCCCTTCCACTGCATGGCAATCAGCAGCAGCGTTCACCATAGTTTTGATCAGACATGAAAGATTTCTAGAACTGCTTCAGAAAGCCTCAAGAATGATGGAGTGGGGCTGGGGATTCAGCTCAGTGATTAGAGTGCTTGCCTTGTAAGCACAAGGGCCTGAGTTCGATCCCAGGTACCACAAAAAAAAAAAAAAAAAAAAAAAGAATGATGGAGTAAACGGGTTCAGTGTGAGAGAGAGTGTTTTAAAAGAGATTAGTGTCATCTGTCTTTCACTGTAATAAATTTTTAAAAATTTAAACATTCACTGTACATTTTGATCACCCTTCATACAAAGTATTAATCTAGTTTTCAGTGGTGAGTCTCTAGGTAGTGTGATGGGAGTGGAGATTCCTTCTTATGGAAGGCTTTCTAGTGCCTCCGGTCTCACCAGGGAGCCCTCCTTGTACAGAGATCCTTAAACAAGCATTCTGTGGCCTGAGCAGGATTCAGAAATCCTCAAGAATTCAGAATGTCAGCAAAGGTCTAAGTCTGTGTTTTATAATAGTGAAATTATTTACACTGACTCAGGAATTTCCATTACTAAGTTAACATGAACTAGCCTGCTGAACTCGCCCACGCAGCCCTATAGCTCTGTAGCTCCATGTTTTGCTGTGGCGCGTGTTTCGATTTTGAGCTCCAAAGTCAAAAGTTCAAAAGCTATTTTTATCATTAATTTTATTGCAAAACATACCCATCTCCAGTCCAAAGAGGGCTCCTCATTTTAGGGGTTACCTTTAATTAAAAAAAAAAAACCTGCTGAGTATATATTTGCAGCTCTGTAATCTTCTAGTATTCATTCATGCTGTTTAAGAGGTAATTTCCTGGAAATAGTGTTTGAAATTCCTATACAAGTAAAACCAATGAATTATATTACAGATTAAGTGTCCCTTATCGAAAATGTTAAGGACAGGACTCAAGCCTAAATACAAAATTCATTCATGTTTCATATGTCTGTCATATACACCTATATAGCCTGAAGATACTTTTATACAGCATTTTTAGTTTGCCTGTATTTTTATCATGACCATCACATAAGGTCAGGTACAGAATCTTCCACTTCTGGTGTCAAGTCAGCACTCAAAACGCTTTGGACTTTTGGATTCAGATTGCTCGATCTGCATTACATCATTTATTTCCCATCTGTAGTTTAGTCAGGGGCTGTCTGGGAAGAGAAATTTCTCTGCTTGGAAGGAGAAAGCTCTTTACAGTGATTTTTAGGGACAAGGCTAGCTACAACATGTTACTGAAAATTAAAAGGATGCTCACGAGGTCATGAGAAAGCATCTCATGTATTGTAATTTGTGTGTGTTTTTAATATGTGTACAGTGCCTAAACCCACTCTCTCTCTCTCCCTCTCATTCACTATCGTCTGACATACAGGTTTAGACCAAGACGCAACCACCACTTCCCTGATACACATATACAAACACCCTGAAACTTCGGTGTCTACCCTCATGGCCAGTACTTCACTTCGCTGCCTGTTTCAACACCAAGCTGGAGGCTGTTGGTTAGTCAAATACGCACAGAAGCCTTCTGCAGAAAGCATTCTCAGCATCTTCCACTAGAGAGGTGTGTGGGAGCTCCTCTGCTAGAAAGCTTTGGCTGGCTCCCTTCCCAGTCAGAAAAATCTGGAAAAGGGCTTGAAACCAAAATGTACAGAAGAGTAAATACGGATGATCACTACTAATCATAGACATGCAAAACAGGAAAAGGGAAACTCTATCAAGTAAGCAAATTACAAGATGGTAGGAATTCACATGCCACCTGTGCAAATATAAAGGGTACAAACCTTTCAGCAAACAACTTGGCAACACAGAGTTGGATCTGATGCCCATTCCTTTTGACCTACAACTCTATATTAAGAAAATAACTGGAAATACAAAGAGCATTTATGTACGAAGTGTTCATTGCAGCGATTTTTTGTTTGCAGTGATTTTTTTTTTAAGGGGACAAGAATTGGAAACATTTTAAACACCTAAGACTTAAATATATTACTGTGTATTCTTATAAAGGAATATTTTTAATCATTAAAAATCACTTCTGTGACACATTTTAAGAACTTGAAAAATCTTAAGATTAAAATTAAGTGACAAGTCCAGATAAACAATTACCTACAATTTTTTAAAATTATTTAACATTCTATATGAATAAATAAAATACTGGAAGGAAATAGACCAAAAGGTCAATTGATAGCCTCTGTGTAGTGAAATTATGGGTGACTTTTGTCATTTATTTTATGCTTTTCTGTGTTTTCCGAAGTTTTCATAATAAACAGTTTTCATGATGCTGAACTGAGACATGAGGAGCACAATTATTGTAAAAATGGAATTATACCTCATCTGAAGTATAATTATTGGAACAGATAAGAATTTAAAGTAAGTATGATAAACATAGCAAGAAGGGAAGAGAACTTAATAGTAACTGTAAGCAAAAAATATATTATTATTATTATTAATATTATTGTTATGCTAGGGATTGCATTCAGAGCTTCACGCACCCAATCACTCTTGTACCCTAACCCCAAAATAATTTTTTTTTAAAAACTCTAGTGGAAACATTAAGAATGAAGGAAGTAGCAAATGAAAAAAGAAATAAATATATGGGATAAATAGCAGAATGGATACAATCAAAGAATAGATTGAGTCTGAACATACATTTTGGGAGACAGTCCCATAAGCAGGAAGAAAAGAATATTCTGATTCATGAAATCATTTCAATGGGTTTTAATTGGCATTAAAAGAAAATAGAGGGCTGGGAATTTTAGCTCAGTGGTTAGACTGCCTGCCTTGCAAACACAAGGCCTTGAGTTCGAGCCCCAGCACCAAAAAACGAAACAAAACAAACGAACAGAAAAACTCCAACAACAACAACAAAAGAAAATAGAACAGGGCAAAGCAAAGCAGAATGGGACAGAACAAAATATAGAACGGAGTAGAGTAGAATAGGAAAACATTACTGCACGGCACATAATGCTAAGAATTTTTTGTGATGCCTCTCCTTCGGTTATTGTTATGTGTTTATGTGTGCTCGTACAGAGTTGCTGTCTAAAATAAATCTCTTTGTGAGCGTCACAATAAGAAAAATGTTTGAAAGGTACCATTTTTAAAGAATATATTTTGATATTCTTTTCTACATTTTCTGGAACTCTGCTCATTTTTCATCATCTTTCTTCATTCTCATCTCAGCTTTAAGAGCTTGTTCCAATCCCTCGAACCTAAAAATAAAAAGAAACAAAAATGTTCCTCTCACTTGTGCCAATGCAAGTGTCTGTCCTGCTTTCATCAACTAATTTTTCCAAAGCCCGGTTTGTTACCATTGCTGCCATGCCATCTCCTAGTCACTCTGAGGGTCCTCACAGCGTTATTCCTCCTCTGCACCCCTCTGCTGTGTTAATCGGCATGCTGGGGAAGCCTGGCCATGAGGATCTGGGAAAGCTGAGTAAACGAAGACAGCGGTGGACTCGACTGCAGCTCTTTGTGGCTGGGAGGTTTGTCATGTGTGTGACTCTTCCGGAGGTACGCAGGCACAGTGTTGTCCCAATCTGTTTTACTACTTTGGGAAATGGACCTTACTGAACTAATACAATACAGAGTTAACAATGACTTCATATTGCCAGCACTGAAGATTCTTTCTCTCCGGTACAAATACTTACTGAATGTCTACTATGAGGCAGGTATACTTCTAGGCATTTGGGATATGTCATCAAACAAATAGACAAAAATCCTTGTTGTAAAGAATTTTATATACTTAACAGGAGAGATAGACTGTAAGAAATAAATAAGATGAACACATTAGTAAATTAATAATTAATTATAGCATGTTAAAAAGCAATCTTTGCCATAGGGAAAAATAGCAGAGAGAATAAGAGGGTAGGGTGTGGTAGGGTGAATGGGTTGTGATTTGGGGGCAGGGGAGAGTGTTGGGGATCAAACTCAGGGCCTTGTGCTTGCTAAGCAAGTGCTCTATCACTGAGCTAAATCCCCGACCCCAGGTTATGATTTTAAACAATTGCCAAAGACTTCAATATTGATACAGCTGGATATCAGGGAGAAGAATTCCCAGCAGAAGGAGCAACTGGGGCAAAGGCCCTGAGGCAGGAGGGCGTTTGTCATAATTAAGTAATAGCAGCAGGCCAGGAGGGTGGAGTGGGCAAGGGGAAAATGGTGCAGAATTGTAGAGTAGGAAATGAAGTCAAAGAGAAATGTTTCCTAAGAATTTAGGCTTTTCTTCTAAGTGAAATAGGGAACCACTCTAGGGTTTCAAGCCCAGTGGCTATGTGGTACAATTTTGTGTTAAAGGAGCATTGTAGTGGGTGTTTAATATGTTTATTCTTCAGAATATTTCTATTGATGAATTATTAATTTCAATTTTATGAGTTTTTATGTTAAACAATGAATATTTAACAGGAAAAATATCAAAAAAATAAAGCATTGAATTTTTAATACTTATTGAGTGTTTATTAAAGAGCATCAAAATTTTCAATGTCAACTCTTTTTTGGTTTACAAAGTCTAAAAAATAACAACAGAAATAAATTCCTATATGAACTGCAATGAAAATACCAATAGAACTGTATAACAAAAATAATCTTTGCTTCAGTTGTCATACCCAAGGCAGTCTTCACACTTGATAACTGCGTGTTCCATGCACGTCTCGCTTACACCGACAGCACGTGTGCTTACCTTCCTTTCTTGTATTCTAGGCCATTGCTGTCACCTCTCTTGTCTTCCTCTTTTGTCAGGCGCTTCCTACTATATTGTACAACTCACACTTAGCAGGAAAATAAGATAACAATAAAATAAAATATCAAATATGTAATGAGTGCTTAGACCAGACATCAACATTTTCACATCAGCTGTTTACTTGCTTGCAAAACCTAAAAGATAACATCAGAAATAAAAACCTGTGTGAATCGCAATGTAAATACAAACAAAAGTCTACCACAGAAATAATCTTTGCTTCATCTGTCACACCTAGGGTAGTCTTCACACATGATAATTGCATACTCCATGCACAGTATTGTTACACTGATAGCATGTATGTTTTGTGCTCCTGTCCTTTTTTGTAGGGCACAGTTGACATCTTTTTGGTTTTCCTGTTGTAATAGTAGGTCTTGGTGGCATTGCACCTACCTGTTCACCTGTCAGATCACTAGTGTGCACCCCAATTTTTTTGCATAGTTCCCTGGGCAGAAACAGTTTGTTCTTCCTCTGCCATAAATGATCTCTTATGAGTTCCAGTCCCAATTCTTTAAGAAAATTTCTCCATGATATTTTGCACTTGTTATTTTCTTTCTAAACTATCAAACTGTTTATGCCACACATGTTTAGGATGAAGTAAAACACAACCCTTTGCCAACACTTTGTGTTTCGAGTGATACTATAGTTGCTGCATAACTCATCAACATCTACTCCCTCTGTGGTTTTGTTGCAAAAAGTTACCATCTTGGGCTTCAGTTTGGTCAAGGTTTCTCTGTCAGTGTTTCCATCATTGCGCAGCATTGACATCGGTAGTACCAGTTTTTCTTTGCCATATATGAGGCCAATGTTCTATCTTTCTGAAATCCAAGGATTGTACTGTACAATTCTCTGTTTTGAAATTGCAACCTTTCATTTAGAATTTCTGTTTTGTTCTTATGCACAGTTTAATGTAACATCGATTGGAAATGTAGCATCGATTGGAAACTGGTAAACCAATTGTTGAATGTCACATTCCGATGAGTGTGGGAGATGGGAGCAACAAGTCTGTTCACAACATCATTTGGTTTATTACTATATGAATAAGGACCTGTGGCTGAGTTCCAGGATAAATTTCTAAACTGAAAGTATAATATGTATTTGCATCTACCAGGGCATATATTTTTATACTGTGTTTTGAAGGTTATTTTGGCACTACCCAAAACTACAGTGACCACAAAATGCTGCAAGATGTTCATCAATAGTCATGTATTCAGATGGAATCTAAATTCCTTGATAATTACCCACAAATCTCTCAAAGAATGAGTAGATAGCAACCAGATTATCAGTTCTTTCTCTTTCTTGGCAGGTGGCTTTATCATCAAACCTCAGGCAACTTTGAAGGAAACCAGTATCCTTAGTGTCACTGTTAGTCTACAAACCTCAAGACCACACCCGGTGCTTCTCTGTAAGTCTTTTACACTCCTGTGATTGCCATGCAAAAGCCCTGCTAAGTACAGCAGACCTATGAATGCTTTCAGTTCAGCTAGCGAGGTGTCATAATAAACACAGTTTTGGGTACAGCTATTGGTGCATACAGAATGTTTTACTTACATTTCATCATTTGTGTATTTCACAACATCTTGTAGCATTTCATCTGTTACAGACAATTTACAACAATGAATGGCAATGCTGGTGTTGTGTCCAACAGATTTCACCCCCACCAAGATCCTCATTATAATTTAGAACCTAGTTCTGACACCGTATTGTTCATTTGGTTGCATGACCATTTTATACCACTTTAACTAGTCAAACATGTACTCACATTGCTGTTTTTTTTTGTCATCTGAGTCAAGGAAGTCTGCATGCCCCAGGTCTGTATCAGTTGATTCTTGCCCCATTTCACTGTCGCAGGAACTTCGGCTCACATGGCCAATGTCAGCCATCATCATCATCCTCTGTGCGAGAGTCACATGATGATTCACTTTCCACCTCCTCCAAAACCTGCGAATCTGGTTTTTCATGTGCTGTTGTACGACTTGGGCTACTTCTACCAGAAAAGGCAAAAGGAAACTTTTTTTAAAAAACAAATCCTAAATGAACAGAAATTTAACGATGAGGATTTCATGGGTAAAACTCACCTGTTGCTTTGGATCTCCTGTACACACCTTGCCATTCATCTACCAACTGGGTGGATGCACAAATGGGTTCCAGGTCTCCCCAGCCCCAACTACTGTGAGCCACACCCACATTCCATCATGGTAAAGTACATGTTTACATCACGGAAGAAGGACGTAGCTGTATTTTACCCACCATGATGCTCAGGGAAATTTATGCAAAAAGTTACACGGAGCATTACATGGGTAAAAATCCCAGTTTGACCTTTTTTTGCACATGTGCACATACCTTGCTGTTCGTGTATCAAGTGGGTAAACACGAAGATTACATCGTGCAGCTACTGAGACTGCATGATGTATGGCAATATAGTAGCTGCTATAATGCTAAAGTACAAATTTGCATTAGAAAGGTGTGATATGTGTATATGTTATGCGATGTTATGCCCCATCCATGTGAAGGATTCTGCTGACCCCTCTGTTAAGTATATCCATCCTGGGCAATGGCACAAAGAGGGACACAGATTAGGTGACCATTGCAGCAGTGCGAGGGAGGTCCGGTGCTAGCTTGAAGTGGAAGAAGTGGTGGTGGAGGTGATGAGAAGTGACTGAATTGGGGACATTTGAAGATGGAGTTCTTGAGATTTCCTGATGTATTGAGCACATGCTATCAGATCAAGGGCAAATAATACCATTTGGTCTTTCTATAGCATTTTTGGCACTGAACCATCTTTGTTTCTGTTTTTACTTCTTTTATCCTTCATCTTCACTTGTTGGGGAGCCTCAATTATGTCTTTGTGATGGAGCCTGCTGTGTTTGGAAGGGGAATGGATTTCGAGGGCATTTTGCTGACTTACAGTTAGGAGGTGAGGCCTGGTCAGAAGAATTGTGTCACTGTGGGCAGGGCCTGGAAGAGCGTAACTCCGCTTCCTGGCTTCTCCCTTGACTTTGCCTCCCCTGCACCATACGGCGAGCAGCTTCCCTCCCCAGCAGACCTTTCTACCACGCCGCTTGCTTCTGCCTCAGAGCCACCTGACCGTGGAGCCAGCCCCTGCTAACTGTGAGTGCAAATCAACCTTTCCTCCTTTAAGCTGTGAGTGTCAAGTATCGTGTCTCGATGATGAGAAAGTGACTAAGTCTTTAACTCTACCTCACTCTATATTCTGTGCCCTGGTGAGACTATTCACCCATTCTCATATTACCTGATAATGTATTATCTGTTATTATTAGAGCAATAATTTGAAACTTCTATCTCCCTGCCAGATGCCCTGTGCACTGTAGGGCCATATTTCTGATTGTGTGCCGGCCACCTGAATGTTCGTTTTGAGGCCAGTGCTTCTGTGTGCCTCGTTGCTTATACGTCTTGACCTCTTGCCAGTAAGAACTAGTGGAGATATCAAGTCACCAGTAACTCTTCTCTCATTCCATAACATCTGGTTTGCTTCCAAATCCTTCCAGTTCTACCTCCTACGAGGCCCGCTGAAAGGCCATATCTTTAATGGACTCTTACCCAAACTCAGCATTTTAAAGTATTTGCTCTGTTTTATAGTTCTAGGCTTTGCATTTAGTTTGGTGATCTATTTTGAGTTCATTTTTTTACATGGCGTGTGATATGGATCGAAGTTTAATTGTTGGCGTGAGACTCTCCAGTTGTTTCCACATTGTTTATTCAGAGGCTGTCCACTGATTTGTCTTAGCCTCTCTGATGAGTAAGTAAAATGATACGATCACTTTGAAAAATAATTTGTCAATTTCTTAAAAATGTATACTTACTGTAGTGTTTGACCCAGTTGTTGTGCTTCTAGCTATTTACCAAAAGAAACAGAATCATACGTCAATTCAAAGACTTGTATATGAATGTTCATAGCAACAGGATCATTAATAGCCCCAAAATGAAACAACACGTAAGCAGGTGAATGGATAAATACGTGGTGTGTCTAGTCAGTGGCATACTACTTAGCAACAAAAAGGAGAGAACTACTGATACATGTGACCACACGGATGACTCGAACTCACTGTGCTCAGTGAAAGAACCTGGGCAACAACGAGCACATTCTGTACGACTCCGTGTATACAAGATCCCAGAAACAGTAAACCGGAGTGACAGAAAGCAGGTCACAAGTTCAATGGAAATAGCGTGGAATGAAAGGATGGATTACACAGGGCAGAAGGAAGATTTGAGGGTGAGCGACATGTCCATTACTATGACTGCGATGATGAGTTCATGGGTGTGCATCTCAAAACTCCTCACTGAGCGAGTACCTTTTATAGTAGTCTCTCTTTTTTCTACTCTTCCACTACACCCTTAACGTTCTGACTGGGGTTAGTTAAAGGCGACATTTCCTGGAAGATGTGTATTAGCCACCTTTGTGTTCATATAAAATTAGTGTGTTGTCTCAAAGTTAGTACTTTTCCAGCCATGCTGTGTTTAGTAAGGTGCTGCTGGGACAAAACAAATATAGATACATCTATTGCTCTTCTGCATAACAACAAAGGCTAGTTAGATGGGCATAATGACTACAGGTGTTGATTTTTCTCAGCTACACCTATGAATTTAGTGCAATTATAATAAAAATTACAATGACTTTAAAATTTCCATTCAGAGATTATATGGAAGAACAAATGAGTGAGAAAAACCAGGCGAGTCTTGGAAAAGAAGAATGTAAACTGTTCCACCTTGCTAATAACTACTTAAATTGCTAATAATTAAAGAAATAAAAATTAAGTAAGTCATATTTCTCCCCCAAAGGCTGGCAGGTGTGAAGAAACAGGCATTCTTATGGCCTGCTGAAGGGACTGGAGGGCATTTTGGGAGAATGTAGTGGGAATCTTAAGATACTTAGGTTGTTTGACCTAGTCATTCCATTTTTAGGAATCAGAATAATAATTTCTACGTAAAAATACCTCATAAAAAAGAACTCCATCAAGTCAGTGCCCCATGGGATTGTGAGTTCCACAAAAAGAGGGACATGTCAGTTTTGTTTACTGGCGTGTCCCCAGTGACAAACTGCCCAGAGTGAGCACCCCCCAGAATGTTTGTCAAATGAATAAACATCTATTACCATCTAACTTTTATTGTGAAGCATTTTAGATATATGAAAAGGTTTGTCTCAAAAGTTGAAAACAGGGATTTAGCTCAAGTGGTAAAGCACTTGCCTAGCAAGCACAAGGTCCTGAGTTCAACCCCTAGCATAAAAAAAAAAAAAGAAAAGTTGAAAACACTCAAGTTCTCACTAATTCGCTTAAGAAAGATAACATTAATATGGCTGAAGTCCCTTGTTACATGCATGAGTTTTAAAATAAGAAAAAGAAAATTTAAAACAAACACACCAAAACCTTCTGATCAGATAAAAAAATCCACATAGAAGTTTTTCTTTCCTTTTACTTCTTTGTTTTTAAAATGGTGGCAAAATGCACACAATAAGATTTACCACCTTTATCATCTTTGAGCACATAGTTCAGTGGCATCAAGCATATTACATTGTTATGGCAGCATTGCCAGCACCAACCTGCAAAACCCTTTTCTCTTTGCAAAACTAAAACTGTGTATCTATTAAGTAATAGCTTTCACTCCTCTCACTCAGCCCTTCTTAATCACTGTTAGTTTTTTCTGTCTCCGTGAATTTCACTATTTTAGGTAACTCAAATAAGTAGAATCATGGAATATTTGCTTTTTGCAGTGAGTGTATTTCACTTAGCATAATGTCTTCAAAATTCATTTGTGCTGTAGCATGTTATCAGAATGCCATTCCTTTTTAGGGCTGAGAAATACTCCACTCTAGGGGTCAGGCGTGGTGGTGCACGCCTGTAATCCCAGCACTCGGGAAGCTGAGGCTGGAGGATCGCTGTGAGTTTGAGGCCACCCTGTGCTACATAGTGAGTTCAAGACTCATGGACTACACAGTGAAACCCTGTCTAAAAAAAAAAATTCCACTGTATGGATAAACTGTATTTTGTTTTTGAACATTGGTTGCCTCTACCTTTTGGCAGTGCTGAACAGCACTGCTATAAACCTGAGTGTATGGGTATCTCTTTGATTCCCTGCTTTTAATTCTCTTGGGCACATATCTAGAAGCGGAATTACTAGATTATATGCTAATTCTATCTGTTATTTTTCAAGGCACTGTTGTGCTGGCTTCCAGAGTGGCTGCACCATTTTACGCTCCTAGCAACAGTGCTCAAGGGTTTAAATTTTCTCTAGTCCTCACCAATACTTATTTTCAGTTTTGTTTTTGTTTTGTTTGTTTCTTTCTGCAGCAGTGGAGATTGAACCCAGGACCTCTGCACTGAGCTATATCTGCAGCTTTTCTTTTTTTTTTTATTTTTTATTTTGAGACAGAATTTCAGTAAGTCGTTAGGTTACCCAGCCTGGGCTTGAACTTGAGATCCTCTGGCCTCTGTCTCCTGGAGTGCTGTATTGGGATTACAGGTGTGCAACACCACGCTCGGCATACTCCAGTTTTTAAAATAGTGGCCATCCTAAAGAGTGTAAGGTAACTACCTGCACTTCTCAACAGCATTGGTCAGCTTGGAAATCACCCTTCTTCTCTTCCTCGTAATATGTAACAGTGTGCATCAGATGGACTTGAACGGGAAAATATATTCAGGAAGTTCTCAGGTCTTCTTGGGTGGTGGGCGAAGCTCTGTGAAGAATGAATAAATACAACAAATATCTGAGTTTCTACTCTTACAGGAGTGACTTCTCCAGCAAGCCCAGCAGGGTGGTAGCACGTGCCCCCTCGAGAGACATGATGCTTCCCAGCACAGGTCACAAATCTCTCCCTTCCTGGGGTGGGGAAAGCGGGTGGAGGAACCTTTTGGGAGTGGTGAACATGTCCACTATCTGGATTATGGTGATGGTTGCACCAGCATTTTACACATATGTAAAAAAATTACCAAATTGCACACTGTCAATATTTGCAGTGCATTGTATGTCAATTATTCTTCAATAAAGCTGATTTTTTAAAATCCCTCATGCTTCACATAATGTGAAATTTCTCAAAATGAATTTTGTTTAAGTGGCCTGTGCCTCCTTGCAGACTAATCTGAGAGAACTGGTGGAAGCTGTATTGCCTTTTAAGGCCTAGCCTAGAAGCCACCTCATGTCACTTCCACATCAGGCAAAGCCACCTAGACTCAAGAGGCAGGGAAGGCATCAGCTTGCTAGGGCTGCCATCACAAAGTACCAGAGACAGAGTGGCTCAAAGAACAGAAATGTATTGTCTCACATTTCTAGAGGCCAAAGGTCCAAGGTCAAGGTGCCAGCAGGTTGGTTACCTCTGAGGGTTATGGGAAAGGTCTCGCTTGTCTCAGTTTGTTTCAGTGGCTACACTCCCCTTTCTTATGAGGATACCGGTTATATTGAATTAGAGACACCCCGAGGACTTCATTTTAGCTCGATGTCATCTGTAAAGATCCCACCTCCACACGAAGTCACATTCTGGGGTACTGTGGGTTAGATCGTAAACCTACGAATTTTGAGGAAGACACAATTAAACCCTTAAGAGGAATGCTAAACCTAACTCCCCATAGCAGGGGCGTAACATCGCTATGTAAAACATACATGTGGGGGATGTTGTTTGAATATAATATTCCACATCATGGTATGAAAATCGAATGATGAGAATGTACAACAGCTTACACCACACAGTTCATATAAATCAGCTCACACCATAAAGCAGAGATTTTGGGGAAAAAGCAACTTTTTTTCCTATGTTTCCTATTTTTGTAGTGGGCCAAGGGCTCAATACCAGCTGTCCAGTTCTAAATGAGACACTGCTAAGTCCATGGCTGGCCCTTTTCTGAGGCAATGAAAGACTGCGTTTCAAAAGTCAGTGCTTCCTAGAAAAACTTCCAGAAAATTATTATTTCTGCCCCGAGCATTTGCTCCACTTTAAGCTCCTTTACTGATTTGCTCATTTGTAGTCCTCATTCAGCCTTGGCCAATCTTATCTTCACTCAGGGATCTGTGCCTGACAGCCTTGTGTGCGAAGTGAATTTAAGTATATATTATCACCAAATTTCAGAGAAACAAATACTAAAAAGTGTTCATTACAATAGTAAATGTTATTATGTTTTATTTCTTGCTGCTATCATTACTACTTGAGATTATATTGAAAAATGAACTTTACCCATGTGTGGATGGGGCCCCTGCCAAACCTAAAATATATTTGTAACTTTTATTGTTCCAGTGCACATCGGCAAATTTCATGCAACACCAGCTATGAGATAAAGATGGCACAAGAGCTAATCTTGTTTTGTCCTCTCAAAAACTTAAACTTGTCTTTTAGAGGACCTGGCTATCCCACCATCTGCTGGATTAATCTCCAGGTGCCTTTGAAGTGGGTGTCACTCTTGCTACTTTAATTTTCCTGGTCTCTTTTCTCCTGGTCAGCTTCCCCTCCCTGCTCACCTGAGAAACACAGTCACTAGACCCAACACCTAGCAATTAGAATCTCTCAAGTGTCAGGCATTTATTTTGCTTTTGTTTGTTTGTTTCAGAAGATCTGTAGGTGGGTTTGATGATCACCTACAGATCTGTATGCTAAATTCAAGTTCCTTAAACTGAGTATGAAAAGGCTCTCACCTCTGCCAACTGTAATAATTGCATTCCTTGCTCCTTCCCCCTCCATGGCTTTTCTGTTAATAATATTGAACTATCAATAGCTCACAATGCTTGATCTACTGCCTCGCCCCACTGGGCCCCCGCTAGGCAGAAAGCCCGCTACCCACCTTGACCACTGCTATATGGTTCGAATATGGTTTATGCCATCTGAAACTCATGCTGAAATGAGCCTCTGTGGGGGCAGGATTGAGAGATGGCAAGACTTCAAAGCAGTGACTAGGTCACCGGGGCACTGCCTCGTGAACAGATTAATGACTCTCTCCCAAGGGTGGGATGTCGTAAAGCAAGGCTGCTTTGTGTTTGTCTCTCTCACTTGCTCTTCTGCTTCTCTGCATGAGATGAAACTGCACTAGGCCCTTGCTAGATGTGACCTCCTGATCTTGGACCTCCAGCTTCCAGGACTGTGAGCTAATAAACTTCTATCCTTTGTGACTTATCCACTCTCACGTATTTTGTTACAACAGCAGAAAACAGACTAAGCCAACTGCCAAGTGAGTTACTTTCTTCACTAAATTCAGCTGTAGTGTTTGCTTTCATGGAATCTTCCCTGACCACCTCGCCTCCATCCCTCTGTATTTCCACTGTCCTGAGCCCACTTGACAATCAGCGCCCACTGCAGAAACAGACTTGCTCACCTCTCTCCCTTGCTAGACCACACACTCCCTGAAGCACGCTTTACACTGTTTGTATGTTGGTATTCTCACAAGCTAACCCAGGGCTGCATTGTATTAGAATGGACTAAAGGGAACAGGTGGTTGGTATTACCATATTCACCAGACTGTTGCATGTTTCTTTACTGTACTTGGCCCTAGAGTGACACGGGAGGTTTTCTTCAGTGTTTAACATAGCACACACTTGTTTTCTTTCCTTAGCAAGCAAGTAGGTCCCTGTGTACAGGAAAACAAGTTTCACCTGTATGTAAAACAAACTTCAAGCACACTGGTATCCAA
>PVJO010004534.1:0-108979 GCA_004026905.1 Hystrix cristata | reverse complement strand
GGGTGATGCAATTCACTAGTTATGTAGAAAGCTGAAAAAACAAACACTTAGAATTTGGCAACAAGAATATATAACTTTTATTAAGAAAACAGGCTGTCATGCCATAGTTCACTTTTATTAGTTACTAACTGCACTGCATGTAAACAAGCGTAACTGATCAAATTTTGTAAGTGATAAATGAATACCATTATGCCCTACAGACTGTGTATAGTATACAAAAGCAGAGATAGACGTTTTAAAGGGTAACCAAAGTACCTTGTGCTGTAAGATTTGGGAGTCTTAGGGAAGGGTCAACACATCAACTCATCACCTGTCTTTAAAAACAAAGTTTTACTGGAACACAGTCATGGACATTTGTTTACATATTGTCCATGGACGCTTCTGCACCACAACCAGAGCTGAGTGGTTGTGAGAGAGACCTTACCTCTAGAAAGCCTAAACAAAGCCTGACTCTTTATAGAACAAATTTGCTTAATCCTGGTCAAGGACATTGCTTTGATTAAAAAAAAATGTGTAAAGTACAAAACAGAGGAGAAATAATAATGCAGATCATGAATACTATATGATTTCCTGTAGTTTTTTTTTATTTTTTTGTTCCAAAAAAGCAATTTGGCAAGCAAGAGAGCAGGCCATCCAACAATGAAAAGAAATCCAGCAGTGGCTTTTTTAATTATAAAAGAGATATAAAAGTACATGTTGAGAATGACGAGATTCAACAAGGCAATATTGTTGACCAGTGGATAGCTACTACACCCCCATTTTCTTCTAATGGGCAAATAAAATCTATTCTGAGTTGCCCAGGCTTTCACAGCTCTATATATAACAAACATGAGCATTTTAAAAACAACCCAAATTATACATAATGCATGTTCATATTCTTAAACTGATCTGTTAGAGATGCTAAAAAAAGATTGCATATATTTCAATTTTCCCAAAATGTCTCTTTCTCCAACAGCAACTATTTTTTCTCCCTTATAGAGCTCCCAAAAATTCTGGAGATTTTTCTAAAACAAAACAAAATAGGTCTGAATAGGCCTGAGAATGTCCCACAATTATCTTTTATACAGGACTAATTTCTAATGCTTTGATTCACTCTGTCTCCCTCACTTTTCCTCCTAATGTCCTCGGGAGACAGTCTCCACACTGCCATTTGAATTCCCATGCCATGTACTCCCCTGTCATTCTGTGAACTCCATCCTCTTTCAACACCAGCACATTTTGTTACATTGTTCTCTGCCCAGAACACTCCACTTTCTTCCATTTCATTTTTTAAATGTCTTCCCTTCTAATTCTGTCCAGATATTCCCTCCCCCAAGGGGTCTTCCTGAGTTCTCTTTGTCAGAATTAATTTCTACTCCATTCTTCCCCCATCATATTTAATATTTAATAGCCCTTTCATCTGCCCACTTGTGTAAGCCCCAAATCTGGACTCTTCTTTGCATCTTTATCTTCTTTACCCTTCTTTACAATTCATCTCCCAACTTTATCCTTCTAACCCTCAACAATACAATGAGTCTCTCATGCTTAATAAACTCACTCTGATGTTACAAGTGGACAATGGCTTATTGTTCTTTCTCATCCCATAGTTGTTTACTTCCAACTCATTCTTTACTACAGCAGACTTCTAAGAACACCAATCAGATCATACCACTTCTCTGTTTAAACTTCTGGTGACCTCTCTTTATATTTGGGATAAAATTCAAATATAATAACGAAGCGGAAAAGTAATGTACAATCTGATCTCAATCACCATTCTTTAGCTTACTATACTACTGGCTAATGCCAGCCAACTTCAGAAATTTGTGATTCTTTTCCTCACATCTGGGACACTCTTTTTCTCACTCTTTGCTTCCTTGTTCTAATTTTTACTCACAAGAAGCAAAAACTCAGCTCTTGAGATGCTTTCCACAATTTCCAAAAGCAAATCAGAGTTTCCTCCATTACCTTGCTACATGGCACTTAGCTTTCTTCATTCATAGAATTACTGCAACTTGTCATTATGTATTTATTAATGAGCAACTCCAGAATGTTTATCTTCCTGACTCTTCTATAAGCTGTAAATTTATGAAGCACATTATGTCGTTCATCACTCAGTACGCAGTGCTTCCGAGTGTTTTGTGTACAATAAGCCCTTATTAAATATTTGCTTAAAGGAGAAAAGAATTAATGAGTGATGGAATGAGTGAATGAATGATATATTGTACTGAATATACATCACACTGCTGAACTGAATTTATTGCATTTATAACAGCTTACTGAGTATTAAATTTAAAAAATGTACGTATGTGTGTCCTTTCTTAAATGTAATGACTTGTGGACAGGCCATATCAGCTATTCAGCATATCTCCCACAGGTCCTACAAGCTAGACTTTCAAGAAATAGTTGACAGGAATGTGGGCCTTGTTTAGTTGACCACACTATGACTTCTTGAGGACATAAGCACACTATATACCGCTTTTAATCTCCAGTGCTGGGAACAGAGGAGGTGTTGAATAGATGGTGTTGCTGAATGGATGTATGCATGCACATACCTCTATCGGAATGTCAGCAGTTCAACATCCTACCAGAGAGTTCAGAAATTCAGAAACAAACAAACAAACGAAAAAGACTTTTTACATTCTCTTTTCAGGATTACGAAGTCATTTTATTTCACATTATTTCAGGTCATTAAACAGGAGTTAGAGTCCCCAGGTTAAAGAACTAAGTAGGATTTGGACAAACCTGGCGGTCAGAAAGCTAAATAGGATTTGCACAAGATTGATTTGCCCAACCTAGTCCCTGATTTAAGGAGCTCGGAGTCTTGAAAGAGAGAGATACAAGAATGCACAAAAAATTATGTAGGACGGGAGAAGCTGTTTGCTGCCCCACACAAGTGCCCTTTATAGGGCGAGTACATTCAGGCTCTAACTGTTGTGGGTACTGACTGTTGTTTTGAAAGGTATAGCTACTAATATTCTCTAACTGCATTTGGCTGCCTAAAGCCATTCACCCCCAGTAGGATTCGCCCTACAGTCAAGTTGACACTGAGGTACCAAAGATAGCCATTTTACCCTCAAGGAACTCAGCCCTGTGCTGTGGGCTTAGTTCTGATGTGCTGTCTCTGTGGATGATGCCAGTGCTACACTGTACATAAAACCATGCCTGTCTTTCCATTTTTTTATCCTATTTTACCCCATCCCTTACAGATTTTTACTGAAATTCTTTCTGTAAATCACCAGCCAGTAGTTACAAACCATTGTCTCAGACTCTACTTCTACAGAATACTATCTAATCTCCATATAACACGTGCTTTGATGGGGTAAGTACGTGGTGTTGTGAATGCACAGGAGAGGGGTATCAGATGCAGTGTAGAGCTCAAGGGTTTGCGAAGTCTCTTTTGGCAAGAGGCATCTTCAATTGAATCTTCTTTCTAGGTATAGTAAAATATGGTGGAGGATAATACAATATAGTCAACATACTCTCTAACTGAATTTAACTAATGTCAATATTTTTTCATAAATGCTTCCAAACTTACACAGAATTAAAGACTACCAATCTAGTAGCAAACTCTGTGGGTGTTTTCAATTCTCAGCTCTTTCTTATATCTTTGAAGCAGCTCTTATCATGCTGAGGGTGTTAGCAATTCACAATCGTATTTCTATATTTGTACAAATCCATAAACAACACCTACCTAGCAAGTGTTCAGAAGTTACTTATGTTAATAACATACATGAACATTTTGAAATCTCTTTTAATTTGAATAGTATGTTTTTGTGGTCTACCCATGGCAATGCACTCAAATACAGACATTAATTTCCATGCTGAGTAGCATTCTATTGTTGTGGCTTAACTTGATTTCATTTTCCCTTCTTTACTGCTTTCTACTAGATTTACAGTACCGTGTTTTTCCCTTCTTCTTAAATTGGATATTATGCATTGCTTTTGGATAAGCTAGAGAATACTCTCCAATTTTAACATGTATGCTGTATTTAATAAGACTTCAAATGAATCAACATTACTGTTTTCTACATGAATATCGTGAGGTCCATAGGACCTTCTAATTACAAAATTATTTTTCTTGTCTTTGACGTAACCAGCAGTATTGTATTTCTGTATCTTTCTAACCCCTCCTTTAGTGTATGTGCATTTGTGTATACACAACTATATTTGACATTTATACTTATTAGTACTGTACTTAGTTCAATACCATTTTCTCAATATTGCCTCTTATATCTCACACTTCCTATTTATGTTTATTTTCTTTTTTATTCCAGGTTATCCTCTGGTAGTCTGTTTGGCAATACCGTTTAGTAGCCAACTAATTTCTTTTTCTATACAAAAGTGCTTTCATTTTAATTTTACATCCAGATGATTAACTTGGGTATAGAATGCTAGTTGAAATTGTCTAGCTAAAAACTACCACTTTGGGGTGATCTTTCTGTTCTTTCCACAGTTCTAAAGAACTTTCCTCTGATATTCTGCCATATTGCTATAAGATTTCTTGGGTATTGGCTTCTTTTTATTTTTTTTGCCCAGGAATCAATATGTTATTTTAATATATTTGTAATATGGAAAAAAATATCAACCTAATTCCCTTTGGATATCACTCTCCCACACATTTTACTTTCTCTACATTAAACATAAGCTGTATATTCTCACTCTACCCTACAAGTATGTGGTATTTTATCTTTCACCTCTCTGTATCCACGCAGCTATGTTCTAGTTTCACTAATTATTTTCTAGCCAGCTGTATTTTTCATTCATGATTTTAATGTCTAGAACTAAATTAATTCCCAGACATTCTATTTACTTATATTTTTTAAATTCTCTTTTAATGTATTCCTTTGCTTTTGCCTACATGTTCTACTTTCATTAATCTCTTTATAATTTTAAACATACTTTTAAATCTCTTTTAGATTGTACAATTATCCAATTTGTACAGCAGGAATTCTTCCATTTGTTTCATATACTGAAACTCCCCTTCATTTTGATTTGTTTCTCTATGTGATGCATAATTTTTACTAGGAAGTCATCTCAGTCAGGGTTTATTGTTATATTCTATGTTCTGTATTGTATGAGCATCCCTATAGATTTCAAAAATTTGACACTCAGTCTTAATATTAATGTTTCATTTTGAAATCTTAGCGCTCCAAAAATTACATAAAGTTAAATTCCATGGGTATATTCGGCCTTGGCCAAAGATTCTCATTTTTCAAAGGATTCCACTTATGACCCTGTGGGTGGGGGTTTCCTAAGCATCCCCGTTTCGTAGATTGAATACTCCTTGAGGCTGCTGTCTTTTTCCAGGTTTCAAATTCACTCAGGTGATGTGACTTATTCACATGTATAACCTCTTTCTGGATCAGTTTCTGTATATAGTTCCAGCTCGGAATTTCCCTTCAATAGTGGCTTTGCAGATTTCCCTTCCTGTGCATTGAGACTGGCTGTGCATTGCTTGGTTTTGTCTTATTTTATCTGGCTTTATCATGTGTTCGGTGTTGGAGGTACTCCTTCCACATATGCTAAGGCCTCTATTTCCTGAATCTGAAGTAGATCTTAAAACATGAGTAAGGTAATCAGAGAAAAAGAGGAAGGGGTATATTAAGTGGAGAAAATAACATAAGGAGAGAAGAAACTGTAGTAGGCTCCTTCTTGGTGGTTTAGGGTAGGAGGAGCTTGGCCCTCTTAGCGACTTCTGCAGACCACTTCCTAGAGCCAAAGGAACAGATCGCCAAGAAGGTCGCCGATGGCAAATGTGAGAAACAGACTGGCTTGCATGAGACCTGTTGGCACCATGTCAGCCATGAAGCCAAGCATATAGAGGTGGGAGGCAGGTAAGTCCGTGAGGAAAAGTAATGAGTGAGTCTCTTATGGTCAACTCTCAAAGATGCTAGGCTAGAGGCAGGCTGGACCAGACACTCCAGACCAAAGCAATTCTGGCCTGTGGCTGAGCAAACCACACACCCAGAAGCGCCTGTGTGGTCTGTGTGTGGAATATGCCTTGCTCCAGATGGGATCTAAGGTTGGGGAAAAGTCTCTCCAACAGAACATGCTTCTTCTCTGTCATCCTCATGCCTGGGCTTTCACAGTGGAGGTAGATGATGAAAACCTGGCTCCAGAAATTGTGAGGCTCTTGATGGCTTGCAGCAGCAGGTCTGAATGTGACACGTGTTGGAGCAGCACAATGATCTCGCCATGAAGGGACTCTGCTCCTGGAGAAAGGTGGCCTTGCCTCGCGCTAAGGAGAAGGATCGAGGCAAAGCCTGGACAGAGCAGCCAAGCTATGGCAGCGGGTTTCCTACTGACCTCTAGGACCCTCAGAGTCCTGGGTAGCACCCAGGGTCGTTCTTCAGAGTAAGAACAAGGGAGAGGTAAGCAGACTGGGCTCGACATCTTCCTAAACTTACTTACAACAGTGATTTTTCTGCTTTAAACTGGGAAAGCATAAAACAAATAAACAAACAAAACACAGGAATGGGTTTTCGGTAGACATTTTACTCATCTTTAAAGTAAAATAGGCATAATATCAAGTGAACCCTTTTAACCATTTTAAAACACACAATTCAGTGGCTGTTAGAATATTCACGGTGATATGCAATTATCACCACTATCTAATTTTGGAACACTTTCTGGGTTTGTTTGTTTCTTGGTCTTGTTATTTTTTTGAGACAGGGCCTCACTATACAGTTCAGTCTGGCCTTAAACTTTCTACATAGCCCAGGCTGGCCTTGAACTCAGGGCCATCTTCCTGCTTCAACTTCTGGAGTCCTGAGATTACAGGCGTGCGCCAACATACCCGGCTGGAACATTTTCATCACCCCAGAGACAATATCTATTAATACTCGCCCTCTTCTAGCCCTCAGCAATCATAACTTTTTTATCTCTGTGAAATACAATCATGTAACGTATGGGTTTGTTTAGTTTATTGCTACATGTGTATAGAACACAATGTTGACATTCCTTGTGTGGAGGGATTACGCATACGTAATACATTGGCATTCCTTTTTCCATCCCCTATCCTTTCTACACTGTTGGTGGGAATGTAAACTAGTACAACCACTATGGAAATCCCTATGAGATAATCAGTATGAGGTTTCTTAAAAAAAATTGAAACTAAAATTTCCATTTGACTCAGCTATTCCTCTTCTAGGTGTCTTCCCTTAAGGATTAAAGAGCCAACAGTGATATATGCATACCCATGTCTATACCCACACCATCTGTAACACCTAAATCTTGTAAGTGACCCATATGTCCATCGAGAGATGAATGGTTAAGTAAAATGTGGTATTTACATACAATGATGTACTATTTTGCCAGAAAGATAAACTTGAGTCCTTTATGGAAGCACCTTGAGACCATAATGTTGAATCAATCAGACACTTAAGCTTAAATAGCACATAGTTTCTCTTACATGAGAAACACAGAGTAAAAATGGAGAGCAAAATAAAAGATAGACAATAGGAAGTAGGGAAATAGATCATCAATCTCAAAGCGGAAGGGGATCAAGAGATGGAGGGAGTGAAGAGGAAAGGCGGGGTAGAGGATAATATAGAGCCTGCCATGACTGACCTCTTCCACTTACCATGTTTTTAAGATTCATCCATGTCGCGGCATCATGTATCATTTACTTCACTGCTTTTTATGGATAAATACGAGTGCGTTGTATGAATACAGCACGTTGTATTTATCAATTTTATTAGTTGATGAGCATTTGGATTGTTTCTACTTTTCTAGCTGCTACCAAAAATGCTGCCATGTAAATTCATGTACAAGATTTTATTTTAACATGCTTCCTTTCTCTTGAGTTTAGAGAATTTTAACTGAACAAGATTCATTGTCTTTCCTTTACTTCCCCTGTCCTTCAAAATGATAACATTAATTCTAGGAAATATTTCCTTTTTAAAAAAATTATTAAAACTTGTATTTTATTTGAAATAATATTTCCTGAATGGCAGTACGAATCCTTTCACAAATTTGTGGGGAAGTGCCAGAGGGCACAGAAGACCAAAGAAGAAGCATGACTCAAATTTCTAAACAAATTTATTTAAAAATTGAAAGGAGAACATAAAAATGATGTTTTTACATTAGATACAGGCAATATCTACTAAAGAGTTCATTGATTCTCAGACATTCATGTTTTAACACCTTGGAAATTAGAATGCGTTTTACAATCAATGCTGGACAACAGTTTAATATTCATTGTTTCTTTTTCCCTAGTGACAAATAGAATAATGATGTGTACAATAAAAACAGCTTAGATGTAATGGACTATGGTAGTATGAAATATAATTTTCAATTCACGTAAAATTTTAAAATCAAAATGGAAGGCTTTGGAGCTGCACATGGCTGGTCTAGTGTCTGCAGGGTTCTCTCACCTCCCCTTGTCCTTTGGAGCTGTGAGGTGCAGTGTATCAATAGACTGTGCCTCAACATCCCATGAAGATGGCTTTGCCACAACCCACTCCAGGGTACTTCTTATCTACTCTCTCCCTGGCATTGTTTTGGCACCTCCAACACAGTCCTCTGAAACACAGCTTCCTTGCTGTTAGCTACAGTATTGGAGAGTTCCTCTCCCTATCTCCTCTCAGTATAGTTCAGACTGACATTTTCAGGAATTTTATTTTGAAAAGTCAAAGGGAAAGGAAAAGGAAAAAAAAAAAAAAGAAATGTCAAGAGTACACGAATTTTCAAGTCTTCAGTAATGGCGTTCCTGATATTACCGTCCTATAAATGTAAAAAAGAATTTTGATGAAACCTCGATTTTAGCAAAAGTGGACAAGTGGCCATTAGTAAACCTTGGCTCATGTTCTGACCTAGTCCAGGATCCTCACCCAGAAATCGAGAGGCGAGAGCTTTCAGGCTTTCTGATTTCTCTATTGCCAGCTTCCTACATTTTGGCTTTAAAAAAAAAAAAAAAAAAAAAAAAACTCTGACCAGCAAGAAAAAAGAAGAAAAAAAGAAAAAACCCACTAGTCACGCCTTTTGTTCATAAAATAGTTTTGGAATCATTTGAATAGCTATGAGAGTAAAGACTCTTGCCAAAACTATAGAAAAATAAATAAATAAAAACATGAGCTCGATGTTTCAGCTCAAGAAAATTAGCTCTGCATTTTTGAAGGGCTGTATTCACTGAGAGTGGATGAGTTCGAAGGTGAGTAGCGTAAGTTGGCAGAGACTCCCTGAAGGATAATCATTTTCGCTACAGCCATTCACATTACATTTTTGATTGTTATTGTTTGTTTTGTTTTCCAGAGCAATCTCTTTGAAGAAGTAATTTCAAAACTCATGAACAAATTTTTACAAATCTAAGAAAAACAACAACAAGAACTTAACATGGACACTGAGTATTCCAGAGACTGGGGGAGTGATTTGGAAATCAGCCAGAGAACTGTATAGTGGTTAAACTGCCCCATTAGATGCTTCTTGGTCTGTGGACTTCAACTTCCACTCAGGGTATGGAGGCCCCTCTTTGAGAACCGATTATTTCTTTAGATCTAAGAGTCATCATCTTTCTTTCAGTGCCCCTTGCCTTGGGCAGTAAGTGTGGCAGGAGGACAGGAGCAGTACATCCCTGCATCCATTCTGCGTAGCAAACAAAAGAAGGCTAAGCACGGGAACATGCATGTCCCACAAGAAAATCTATTACAACTGTGAGAGGAATCAAAACCATGTCTAAAGAAAAAGTTGGGGGAGACGGGGTTATATAATGGAGAGGAAAGAATACTTATGCTGTGGGCGGCAGGGATGGAAAGGAAACCATCTGCAGAAACATGTGACATAGTACATGAAAACAAGATAGGACTCCTTCTGCAGTGTGAAAGAGACAGTTAAATCTTACATATGAAGGGGACAAGCTTCGACTTTCTAATAGTTCATTTGGGCCAAGCTATTATCTTTCCTTTGGGAAGATCTGTATTTCGAGAAAGGAGACGCCCTCTAGCACCTCTTAAAACTGAAGTTCTGATGACACCAGGCTATGAGGAGGAAGCAGATTCTTAGCTGTTTCCAGGAAACAGCATTCAGGGCCCTCTGATTTGAGACACAAAGCAACCCAACAGAGCAGATCTTCCAGAGCAAAGATGAAAGGAAATTAAGCTTGCCTCTCTCTAGCAATCTTGTACTTATACAAATTAGGGTTGCTGGTCGCTCCTTTTCAGCAGGTTGCCATCTCCTTTCTGAACGCCAGCTCTCTCTGCAGGTGGTAGCCCCTCCACTGCTCCCTACATACTGCTTGGGGGAAACTGCTGGCCAAGGCCCCAGCAGAGTTCAGACCAGTCGAGCTCTCTCCTGGTGCTGCAGCTCCGGTAAAATTGTCCTCTTTCAAGATAAATGACTCTCTTGCCAGCAATTGCTTGGATGGAGGGTTCATTCAAACACCCTGGGCTACTTACCAGCTCAGAACATGAAAACCGTGCAGGTAATTTCTACCCACTATCCAGTCTGTTGCTTGCCCACCCTCACATCACCTTCTGTTCTGTCCTCCCAAGATAGACGTGACATTATAAATACCACTTTATGATCTCTAACGCAGCAGGTGCCATTGGAGACTTCCAACACCGTGTTAATAAGAGTCCTAATGAAGAACAAAAATAACCTACCTGTCACCGAAGTTATGTCACCCTGCAGGAAAATTAAAGTGGCAAGTCATCTCACATGTGGTCTATTTTTCTTCTGTCTCCTCTTCATTCCTTCTGCCTGTCCCCATCCTCTCTTCTCTGTGTGCGTTAATTCTTATAGAGCCATTTAAGCAGACTCGAGTTTGCTTGCAAAATCTCCCATCCGTTTGCTGTGTGGTTGGCTGGATGGGCACTGAGCTGAGAAACAGAAGAGCTGAGTAGGAGTTTCAGCACCCCCTCCACCTCTCTGCCCAGCAGAAATCTGTCGTTTTAAGAGTCTACCCTAGGCCAAAATGAAAGGATGCTGTCTCAAGGATGGCAGCTGTAAGCCTTAATCGGAAGGATACTACTCCTGTCATACTGGCTACTGCACATTCGGAAAAGAAGGACAAGCATCCAGTCTTAAAAAAATTCATAGGCTAACATGGGTGTCAGCAAACATTTTCTGAAGAGGGACAGATAGTTAATAGTTTGGGCTTAACACATCAGAAATGGTGGATGCAGCTTTTCAATTCTGCCATTGTATCTGGATAACGGTCACGGCCTCTATGTAAACAAATGTCTGTGGCTGTGTTCCGATAAAACTTTATTTATGAAAGCAGGTCCTGGGCAACATTTTACCTCAGGGTATCATTTACTGGCCCCTGATGCAGGGAGAGAGATGAACAGATGACCCAGTCACTGGCAGGATCAATAGAATAGAAAGGAAGCAGGAGGGTGGGTGGGGAAGACTTTCCAGAAGAGGTGAATTTTAAGCTACGACTTGAAACATGACGAGCTGCTTAATCACTTGCCAACCTTTTTGGCTTCCTCCATCATTGTCTTTCACAGAAGATGGATTGTCTACAATTACACTGTTAGAGTCTGAGGGCCTTGCAAGCTTGTACCTTACCTATCTGTGCAATTCCAGGGTCAAGATTAGTGCTGCTACAGAATGAAGGCCTGGTGCATACCCATTGGATGAAAGGGTATATATACCTTTCACTTCTGTCTTGACTACTGTTAACTCTGTGTTTCCGGGCAAGATGGTATTCCAGCTCCACTCTGCACCACAGTCAAGTAGAGATTTTGTAGCAGCGCAAGAGAGTCTTTACAGTTTGCTGGCTGCTAGTGCCTGCCTAGAGCCAGTTTGACATTGGCATGGTGCTCTCTGCCCTTTACTAGTTGTATGACTTTGGACAACTCATGTATTCAATGCCTCAGTATTTCTCTTCTGTTAAAAAGAGTATAATGATAGTGTTTACCTCACAGGGTACTGAGAGGATTAAATGAGTACAGTATTTAAAGTGGTTCTCCACACAGAACAATTAACGTTAAGTGCAGGCAACCCTTAACATGACAAAGCTTGGCCTAGTCTCTTCATAATAATCTCACTCCTCCATGGTGGGAGGGACAAAGAGAAGCTGCTGGAGCTGCTGACATAATTTGAAAATTCTAACCAACTTCCTCGCTCCAGCCCTATTTTTTGTTGTTTTAATCTCTCTGCCCTCGGCTGCTGCACACGGGGAGGAGTTGATTGGCAGCTTAACTGTTTAAAATCAATATGAGAAGCACTTGGAGATTAAAGCAATTTAAGCAAGGTACTGGCTGGGGTTGGGAGCTAAAACTGCTCTTGAAGGCAACAAACGAAGGAGATGAAGAAAGTGGGTCAGAAATGAAACGGCACAAACTGTGTGAGTGGAGGTGAGATTACAACAATAGAGCAACATGACTTTTTCTTCAAAGATTGTTTCTTTTTATATATATATATAAAAAAAAAAAACAAGCCCTAATCTCAGAATTGCTCCAGCCCAGTACTTACTGTTCTTCTCACTTAAACATCTTGTCTTTACCAGTTCCCTGCTGCCATGGCCCCCACCCACACAGGAACTCACCTTCCCCTTCTGTAATCTCTGCGGGAACTTCCTTGCCAGGGGAAAATGGGGACGTGATAACATGTCTGCTTTGTTGCTGGTGTTGCAGATAAAAATTCCACAGCAAGTGAGCCACAGAGAGCAGTAGGAGGTTCCAGGGTGTCCTAGGGGACAGCCAATCCTACAACCACAGCTGTCCCCATCAGATGTTTGACTCAGTCCATCTGGTCTCCCATGGTGGACACTCTATTGAACCCGTATGTAACATACAATGAATGCAAACAATTCTGAGGAAAACAAGGGGTCTCCCTTTCCTGCCTGGCTCTGGCAACTATTGATCCGTATTTTGTGTATTCCCTAGTATTCTTCCTGTCCTACTCAATCTGTGCTCAAGAATTTTAACTTTATAGACTTCATAGTGCTTACGGCATCACCCTAATTGCAAATATTCCAACCTGGCCTTTACTGTTTCCTGCCCTATTTACACCCTAAACTGGTCCACCAGAGTTAAACCCATTCCCCAATAATGAATGAGGTGTATAGTTTACAAGAGTGTTTCCCTACTTTGATCTCTATGTAAATTACAAAAATTTCTCCTACAACTTTTGTGACTTCTTCATGCTCAGAAAACCAGGAAGAAGTGGACATCTGTGGTCTGGACTCAGCCAAAGATTTTGAAGCCTGGTATCCACGTCAAAGGCCAATAATAAAAGAAGGGATCCAACCACATGCGTGGCATTTGAAGCAGGGAATGATCAGTACTATGGTCTTCACACTTGTGTACTTTTGGGTCTTGTCTTCATGTCACACACACAAACACACACACACTTAAAAGAAAATAGTTCTCTACAGAATAATACCAGCTGATGTATGTCATATTGAGAAAATCAACATTTTTAACCATCAAAGAAATATTCTTTTTTTTTTCAACAAAGGATGAAGAACAGAAGTTTTAACCATTGGGTGAAAAGTTCTTTGAAAGAAGGACATTCAGGAATTCCACACTATCATCCCACAGGTCACCTCCCAATGACAAGAAAAAACAAGATCGCTCATAACGTGCACACCTGCTAGCTATGTCTTTAACCGACTGATCAAATACAGCAACAGACACACTGGGACGAGCTGATCTTCAGCAATGTTGATGTGATTCAGTGTTAATCACACAATAGCTTGCCCACAACATTTAGCACGGATTTCTTTGTGGGAAAACGCAATAATTCATAATTTGGGGACATTCTTAGAGAAAACTAGTCTAAACTTTTAAAAACTATCAATGACATAAGACAATAAATAGGACAGAGACAGATGCATAGATAGGTACATAGATGCATAGATAAATAATGTATATACATACATATATATTCCTAAAAGTAGATTAATGTTATATATTAAAGGAGAACAAAGGAATGTTTACACTGAATGCAACAGGTGCTCTTTAATTGTGTCATGGATTTTTCAAATAGCTGGGAGATACATTTGGAGAAGACGTAGGGAATCTGAGGGTGAGGTTAATGTTAGGCAGTTATCATATTTGTGTTAAGCTCCTTGAGCTTAATAATAGTAACAGAGTGATGTAGGACAAGTTTTGGTGCTGTACAGATATATTAAGACGGAAATGTCACAATATCTCCAGGTTACTTTGAAATGGTTTACATAAAAAGCCTTGTGTGTGTGTATGTGTGTGTGTGGTGTGTACATGTTTAGATAAAGCAAATACTGCAAAAATCCGAGGAACTGTGACTCTAGATAAAGGTTATTAATGGATTTACAGTAGTTTTCTTTCAGAGTCTCTGAGAGTTCAGACAAAATTTAGAGAGGTGGAAGAAATATTCACGTCTTTTATAATGTGACTGTTTCTTAGAGGATATCCTAGATCATGGGACAAAACCTCTTAAGGTTCACTATCTTTTCTTTTTTTCTAACCGTTACCAAAGGTCTTGACTTTGTCCTTCCATTTTTCTCCCTTCTCTACACATGTGTTTGCTTAAAATAAGGAGGATCTGCTGCAGGTGCCGTGATGCTAAACAAGAAAAAGGGAAAAAAAGAGGAGAAAGTGTGTGGGCGGGCTGAGTTTAGAGAACAGTGTGCGGATGGGCTGCGGAAAAGACAAGCTTGGCTGAGGTGGTAAAGGGATCGATAGAAAGCAGAAGTGGCGGAGTCCAAACATCTTCCCTGAGGTGGCCCTGCCTCCTTCCCACTACGAAGACACTCTCCTCCTCGCCAGCACTTCGCCCTCTACTGTTCTAATGGCCCAGGGCCTGAGTAAGGGGCTGGGGGGAATGACACTTCTGATCGAACCCTCGGCAGTCATGGGGGATGCAGTCAGAGGGGACTGTTCAGACCCCTCTTTCAAACTCTGTCTTCCAGAAACTCTGGTGTGTGCCCTGTCAACCCACAGCCCACAGATCTCTCTCCTCTGTTGCCTGCCTTAAAGGCGAGATCCACAGGCCTGCAGAGCTGCCTCCTTCACCATCGCCCAGCACAGTGACTGCCCCAGGGACCTTTGCTCTGTTTATTTTGGCCTTTTGAAAATCCCATCTTACTGCTGTGTTTTACAGAACAAGCAAGGTCTCCCAACTATACCGCCTTCCATTGTTGCTATTGTTTGCCCTCTAATTAAGTCTGACAGGTACATAGAAAATTTTGAGCTGGATGCAAACAAAGGCCACATAGAATCAGCACGGAGTGTCCTACCTCTTCAGAGCTAGAGTCTCCCTACGAAGATTAGAGCAGAGCCAAAAAAAAAGAAAAAAAAAAAATAGTCCTCAGACAAACTCATCTTTAAATGCAAACGGTGCTTATGATTAGCGAGGCAGGCACACGGTAAAACAGTTTTGTCATATTCATAGCCGTTGCTTTACTGTCTTCACCTACCAGTTGAATTCACTATTTTAATTGCCAACTGTAGAGGTAGGTAACGGTCCACTAAGAAAAATGACAATTACCACATTCGGGGTATCTCCTATTGGCTCATTCAGTGGGTAGATTTTGAGATCCTGTGAAATGTGTAGTAGTGTGTTTAATTCACACTGGTTCGGGAAAAGACATTTATCAAATCACGTCGCAAATATATGGTTGCCTAGAGTAATCCGTACAGATTGCTGAGGATGACTTTTAATAGGATGCATGGCTTGGTCAGGGCAGAGACAGAGAAGGTATTGGTGAGCAAGTGACCCTGAGCTGAGATACTCAAGGTAGCGAGTTAGCTAGGCAAAGTGTATGTGTATCTGTGTGCACTGAATGTGTGTTGGGTGTGCGCTCAGGTGTGTACCAGATGTGTGGCTGGGAACTGAAGAGTGTTATAGACAAAGGAATAGTGCAGCACAAACCCTGAGCAGGGAGCACTGAGGGTGGGTGTTGCCTTAATAGATTCACTCTGATAAAGGAAAAAGCCTGGGAAAGATAGTAGTAATGTGGACTACTAATAGCACTCATGTTTTGGAGGCCATCTAGAAAAGCCCACTTTCCCCAGAAATATCTTCAGCACCCAGCAATAGCTGGATCTCAAGTTCTTCTCCTAGCCAGCACAATCTTTGCATTCTTTTACAAAGTAAAATGTAAGTTATTTATTCATGAACTTCTTTCAGCCAATATTTCTTGGGTGCTTACAACAAGCCAAGCAATATTCTAGTAGTACAGCTCATAGCAACGAGCAAGACAGCAACGTCACCCCCTTCGTGGAGTTTGTTATTGGTCTTTTGAACACTACAGTCATGACCACTTGGGATTGCTCCTGAGATATCAGGGTCGTAGGATTATTTTCTCTTTTCAGTTATAGCTTTATCTTTAATTCCAAGAGTTGCTTTGATTGAGATAGAGAATAGATTGTTTGGGGCAAGAGAGTTTTACTACTCTGTAGTCAAAATGTGGAGGATTTTGAGTTCCTGGGACAAATCTATGAAAACAAATAAAGACAAGAGATCAGGAGAGGAGAAACGAGACTCGTGTGTGTGTGCATGTTTGTGTGTGCGTAAAACCCTTTGCTGGGAATGGAGTCATGGAAGAAGGTGGGGGGATGGTGGCATCCAAAGAGGAAGTAACCAATGAGAAAATGCGGGTGTTAAAAAGGAAACTGACTTCAATCTATGGAATGTTACATTTACACAGAATTTATATTCTACTTTGAAGGAGATGGACAAATAACACCTCTCTCTTCCCCCTAAGAAGAAAGCATAAGAGAGAGAAATAAAGTCTGAGGAAGGAGTAAGAAACCACCCAATTAAAATACTTTATTGTCATAGTCTAGTTTAGTTTGCTCTGATGTGATTTAGTCTCTTGGAAATAGTATATTCCTACAAGGAAAAGAGAAATTCCTGAGTCCAGGGATTTAATGACAGGAAGGACGGAACATCTTCAAAAGGTAGGATGAAAATGAAATAAACATTTTATATGCAACAAGGAAGAGGAACATGTGACAAGAAAAAAAATAAAAGAACACTTTGAATACTAGAGTGCTATGTTTTAGGGATTACCAAAGATGTAACTGATTCTTTTCATAGAGATGAGAATGAACATCATAGAACTCCAAGAGATGCGTGTAAGAAAAAATAACAATTATTGCTTAAGATTATGGTCTTCAGATGCATCCATTTTCTTACAACGAACTCAAGTTTATCCTTCTTTATGATTGAGTAGAACTCCATTGTATATAAATACCACATTTTCTTTATCCATTCATTTGTTGATAGGCATTATGGGCTGTTTCCAAGATTTAGCTATTATAAATTGTGCTGCTATAAACATGGGTGTGCAAAAGAGATAGTATTCAAAAGAGAGGAGAACTAGATAGGGAAAAGGGGGATAAAGAAGAAGTTTAAAAGAAAAGTAAGATGAAAGGAAAAAAATGGAAATGCGTAAATAAATTTGTTGTAAATAGAGAGGGGTGGGTGAATGGAAGGGCGGGGAGGGGAAGAGGGGGGAAAGCCAAGATACATCATGTACAGGTACAAAATAACTATGCTGATTATGATCATTATGTATACAATGTACCGATACATGTTCTTGGTTAAAAAAAAATGGGTATGCATATATCACTGTGGTATGATGGTTTTAACTCTTTGGGGAAGGTACCTAGTAGGGAAATACCTGGGTCAAATGGAACATCTAGTTTTAGTTTATTGAGGAATCTCCTTACTGATTCCCATAGTGGTAGAAGCAGTTTATGCTCCCACCACCAATACAGAAGGGTTTTCTGCACACCCTTGCCAGCATGTGCTATTGGCTGATTTCTTGGTGATAACCATTCTTTCTGGAGTGAGATGAGATGTCAGTGTTGTTTTAATTTGCATCTCTCGAATGATCAGTGCTTTTGAGCATTTTTTATATATGTATTGGCTGTTCGTACTTCTTCATCGGAGAAATATCTGTTCATTTCAGGTGCCCATTTTTGGACTGAGTCTTTAAACTTAGGGTGTCTGATTGTTTGAGTTCTTCATATATTCTAGATGTTGGTCCTTTGTCCTAGGAGTTACTGGTGAAAATATTCTTCTGTTCTGTAGGTTGTCTCTTTGTTCTGTTGGTTTGTTTCTTTTTACTGTACAAAAGCTTTCTAATTTGATGCGGTGCCAGTTATTAATTCTTTGTAATATTTCCTGTGCAGTTGTGGGTTTTGTTCGTAATATCTCTGCTTACACCTGTGTCTTCCAGAGTTCTACCTATTCTATCTCCCAGCAGATTTAGTGTTTCTGTGTTAATATTTAGATCTTTGATCCATTTTGGTCTTAGTTTAGGTCATGATGAGAGATATGGGTCTAAGGTTAGTTTTTCCCAGCACCATTTATTAGAGGTTGCCTTTCTTCCAGGGAAGAGTTTTGGTCCCTTTGTCAAAGATAAGGTAGAAAAAAAAAAAAAGAAAGAAAGAAAGAAAGAAAGAAAGAAAGAAAGAAAGAACGAAAAGGTAGCTGAGTGTGCTTGGAGTTGTTTTTTCTGCATCTGCTACACTGTTGCACTGATCCGTAGGTCTGTTTTGTCTTGTTTTGTTTTGTTTTGTTTGCCAGTACCATGGTGTGTTTATCATGATAGCATTGTAGTATAACTTCAAATCAGGGATTGTGGTACCCACTGCCTTGCCCTTGTTGCCCAGAATCGCTTTTGCTATTCTAGGTCTCTTTTGGTTCCGTATGAATTTTAGAACTGTTTTCTCTGGTTCGGTGTGTATGCTATTTGTATTTTGATTGGAATTACATTAAATTTGTGTAACAGTTTTGGAAGTATGGCCATTTTCACCATATTGGTATGCCTATCCAAGAACAGGGTATATCTTCCCATTTTCTGCTATCTTCTTGGATCTCCTTTTGCAGAGTACTGTACTTTTCGATGTAAAGGTCTTTCACTTCCTTCTTCCACATATTTCGTTTTTTTTTCATTCTATTGTGAAAAGTGTTGTTTCTCTGATTTGTCTCTCAGGGAGTTTGTTTTTATTGTACAGGAATGCTATTGATTTTTGAGTGTTGACTTTGTACCCTTCTACACCTCAAGATCATAATCTTAAGTGAAATAAATCAGATGCACAAGTTTAACTATCATATTGCTTCTCTTTTGTGAGAAACACAAAGGGTAAACAACAAGCATAATGGAGGATAGATATTGGGAAGGAGGAAGAACATGTTGAAATGGGAAGAGGAACAAAGTGCGGGTGAGGAAAGGAATGGAAAAGGGAGAAAAAAAGAGAATAGAAGGAAAAAATGGAAACAAAGCTTTTGTAAGTGAGGAGGGGAAGAAGGGTTGAAGGGAAGGAAGAGGAATGGGAAAATAAAGAAAAATCAAGTATATTATAAGCAGGTATAAATTCCCTATGATGAATATGATCGATATATATGACAGAGACATATATAAGAAAGGAAAGTTATAACTGGACGCTACTACTGTCAATCCAGTTATAACTTTCCTTTCTCATGTATGTCTCTGTAAGTTAGACTTTCTCTCCTCTCCAGTAGAAACTCTAGAGAGTATGTCGAGTTTTGCCTATTAAGAGGAAAATGACAAAGTAGCAACCATGAAATATATCCCGTCATTATGTAAGACAAAAACACAATGGACTATCTCAATATTTACCCTTTACTATCCCTTACATAAATTGTCTCCGGAGACTCGAGCTTCACACACCTTGTGGTCTATGTTCTCCAGGTGAAGGTGCAACAAGTCCACTCCTGTTCCCGGATGAAGGAATGCTGGTGTGAAAATGACTTTCAGGGAAGACTGTTCTGAGACCATATGACACATTTTACCAACTTATTTTTCCTACTAATTGGAAGAAAAAGGTGAAAGCAGTGTTCTTTGAGTTTTAAAGACACAGAAACTCTTGTATTTAACCAGACTCCATAGTTAATTAAAGAAGGAAGCTGGTGTTTCCTACAGCATATGACCACTAAAATGACAACAGTCAACAAGGTAGTGACAAAGTCACCAGATGTGGGTAGGAAGATGGGTTGTACCTCAGTAGCTTAGGGAGTCTTGTTCACAAGTTTTCAATTGATTGTCATATCTATGTATAGCAATATCTCTACATATCAATATACATGTAATATACTATATATAATATAGAATATATCAATAGGCATGTGATACATTATATACATATATATCACATGTAGTGTAGGGTTCATGTGTTTTCTACATCATGCAACAGGACATATAAATGAAGCAAATTCTAATTCACATTAGAACATCGTATTCATAAATAACACTCCGAGACACTTTCAGTTTTCAAAATTTTGACTCAAGCCCCAGAGCCCTCTCACCCTCAGACAAATCTGCTAATGCTTAGTGACGCACAACCTTGAAGGCAGTCGACTCCCATGAGGGCAGGTGAAGCACGCGTTGCATCATCTGCACGGACACACACAGTTTCTCAGTCCAATATGGGAATCTCCTCTTCTTTTCTCACCATTAGAGAAATGTCGTTTAGAGCACCACATTTCCTCGAGCAAAACCGGTAGTTTTACAGACACCTCGATGAATGAGTCCCTGTGACTCTGAGCTGCGCTTATGAAATAGAACCGGCAGTCCAGTAATCTACATTCAGAAAGCATTACTGCTCGGGGGTAGTTACAAATTTAGCAAAATTGCTTGGGAGAACGAAAGTATGACGTTTGTGAGGGTCGCATCTAGACAATGTTACTTTGTACGTCCAATAGAAGTGTTATAAATAAAATCATACCCAAGATACTTCAGCTCAGTTTTCTGTCTGGCTCCTTCTTATTAACTTCTGTACTCTTACCAATTTTTTCTTTCTGTATAGACCTACAAATCATATAGTATGACTCATTTTGAAACACTGCTATCTATTTTTTAAGCCTATAAACTAGTTCTATTATTCCTGTGCTTATCTGGCCCAATTCACAGTTTTGACACTTTGTTCACTGATGTCTCATTGGAGAGTGTAGTCCATTGCACAGCAACTGAGTGCTGCCCAGATGGGGCATTGTGAACCATGACTACAAATTCCCACGCCAGTCCCCTGCCACCAACCATGACCTCTGTAGAGAGCTGGTTTTCTTTTTCTCCCTCAGGAATTCTACATGTCCACGTGGTGTCTTATTTCAGCTTAACAGTTCTCTGTGACACAGCATCTTTAAATGGTTGGACGGCTTCAGAGCAATTTGAGTATGTTTCATCTACCCTAAAGCCATATATGTCTGTAGCCAGACTTAAGTGCTCTGTCCCTCTACCTCTTATCCTTCTCTATGCTGCTCCCAAAAGACATCAGGAGGTTGTGCCCTTCTCTGTGTGTGCTTCCAATTATTTCAGATAGCCTCATTACCCCAGACGGAAGAGTAGAAAGGGATTTGTTGAAGGTCTTCACTGCTCAAAGTACCAGTGAACACTTGCTCAATAGTCTTTCACGTTAATAGACATATTGACTTTAAATGTATATATCACTAGTTGTCCTCTGGGATGGTGTTTAAAAATTGTGTTGACACATCCATCAGCTAATGATAGTTTCTGTGCTTTCAACACAGAAATTATCATTTATACATTGACAACGCACTGATCCCTTTCTCCATTTAATAAAATAGACAATATGCCTTTGTAGTTGAAGTTTCCAGGGTTTACCCATATCCAGTTCCACTCTCCTTCCAGGTAAAAATTAGTATTGTACTTCCTCACTTCCTTATAATTAGCTAGGACCACGAATCTACTTCTAATCAATGGGATGTGAAGGAAAGTAATTTATTTCTGAGATGAAATTGACTTATGATACCATTTTTCACTCTCTTCACTTGCCATTGAGACCACAGAGGCCACGTTTCTAGACAACACATCCTATGTCACTGAGGCACCATACAAAGGATGGCTACTTTGGAGAGTCAGTCGGAATTTGTATGCATGAAAATATACCTGAGTTTTGCAAAACCACTGATATTTTGTCATTGCAGTATGATATAGTCTTTATTAAGCAATAAAGATTACTCCCATAATTGGGCATAATATCATATGACCCTAAGTCCATTTGGTATTCAGAGTAAGATCAGGGGCCATTGGAAGACTTAGAGTTAATGACAGGTCTCTGCTCCGCATACCACTCCGTCTGTCATGCACAGTTAAATGAGGCTCTGCTGGAAACACAGGACATCACACAGCTTCCCACAGTCCACCTTGTACACATGAAAGGATGGGAGTGTTTCATACAATGTGAACAAATTCACCCTGAACAACACTAGTCACCAAGTTCATGGGAACCATAGTCATTAGTGCTAGCAAGATAATGTTGTATAAAACCTTGACGGTTCATGACAAAATCTTTACTATCCTGACTCTTGAGTTTACTCATTTCCAGCAAATTAGGGAGCAGAGAGAACCCTCCACCTCACATTCTGTGTCAGATTTAGGTAGAGGTGTTTTGTTCTGGGCCTAGAGAATACCCAGGACACATGCTTCTAATAGATGCTAACAGAAGTCCAGGAAGCCAAAACAAATCAAATCAGTACATTTAAATCCTCTACCCCTGTATTGATCATAGCTGAGAAAATATCACAGGTGAAAATAATCCACATTACCAAATTCAAAGCGAATGTGAGTAGGTCTGAGGTAGGAGTATATACTCTATCTGCTGTACTTGGAGACACAACAAAAGCCACACTGAAGGACAGGGCCATAGACTTCTATTAAAGGGAAAGAACAAAAATAAGTAAATAACAGTCATTCTACCAAAGAAACCATACTGGAACAGGAAAAATGAAGGTACATTAATTTTAAATGATTGTGAAGCCTTAACTCAAAATAATCTTTCCCCATGATCCCATTCAGCTACATACTCTGTATTTTCTTGTCCTGATTTGAATATATATATAAAATATAAAATATATGCCATTTATTGATTGTTTTTTGTGTTGACCACCTGGCAAATAACCCTTATAGCGCTTCCTAATTTGACACAGAGTATTTTTATTTCAACCCAGAATTACTTATTTTGGACTAATTGTCAAATTACAAATAACCGATTTAATTGTTTATCATAAACAAACATTTATTTTCAGTGTTTTTTTTTCAGCCTTCTGCTGTTATTGTTTCAAGCAATATAATGATGGATTATATAAGTTATTTCATTTTCTCCTCCTTTCCACTGTGATTTCACAAAGAAAAACTCAAGATTCCTTTTTTGGCTTCATCAGAAACATTCTTGGGGGCCTGCCCCACTGAACAACCATTTCAAGTCTTATATATCATTTTTCTCTATATTTTGCATACAGATTATAAAGACATGTGCTTGGGCATTCCATAAGGTGGTAAATAAAAGACAGACAACAGCCAGGTATGATAGTGCAGGCCTGTGAGGCCAGCTTCTTGGGAAGCTGAAGCAGGAAGAACACAAGCAGGAGCCCTGTCTGTACAACTTGGCAAGACAATATCTCAAAATGAAAAATAAGAAAGGTTAGGGATATAACTCAGTCCAAATACTCTAGGTTCATTCCCCACTACCCCAGAAACATGAGAGAGGAGAGATAGTGATAGAAGGATGAATATCCTGCTAAACGTTCAGCAACTGAGATTTTGAGCTACAACTTGAAGTGTTCTTTGCATGGTTTTACCATAGCTGCTCTTTGAGAACAGGAGCTGAGGCTAGGGAACCAGCTGATACTCATAATGTGAGCCTCTTCTTCCAGTGTGTGGGCTGTAAAATGACATCTCTGTTCCTAATTTAAAGAACATTCACTGGACACTTCTGTGTGAACTCTGTTCTAAGTTTATGAAGAGACCAAGAAAGAAAACAGATAAAACCCCAGTCTTCATGGAGCTAACATTTTAATAAAATCAGAAGGAATCAGGAAAGACATTTTTAATAATCTCAAAGTAAAACTTTGGCACACGCAGTGACTGCTTTTTATAAGAAAACAACCTCATAAACCACACTAAGGGAAAGAATGATGGCTTGTTCTGTTTCAAAAAAATATTATTAGTAATGGTGATACCATGAGATTAAAGTAGTTTGAGCCATCAGGAAGGCTGCTGGGGAAGCTACACAAGTGGCAGCTGGACTATGCTTTGTATCCTACATTCTTTCACTTTTAGGAGTGCACATCCCTAGACTGCTCCAACAGAGGCGTCCTTTCAGTATGCTTTGGTGGGCTCTGGAATCAAGGTGATTGCCACCAGTGTGAAAAACACCTATGACCACCAAGTCTCGGGATGTGGCAATAAAAGGGACAGAAGCACAGGTCCAGGCTCTGTGCCTCGTTTTCTTTGATTATCAAAACAATCTTTCAGTGTAGCTAGTTTTGTCTTACTTTTATTTACAAGATTGCACTATTAACAAGTGGCAGATCTATAATTCAAGCACCAAGACTCAAGTCTGTCTCTAAGATGCAGGGTCTTTCTGTCACGGTGCATTTTCTTCCTATTTGCTCATTAGTCATTCATTCATTCATTCAAACTTCTCTTCAAAAAGTATTTATTGACTATTAGTCCTAGGCATATGTAATATGAGAACAAAGGAATTAAAATTTTAGTAAAGTTTACAAAGTATTATATTTGATTCATGTCCATAAAGTCCGTCCTGGAGACTCAGAGTTTAACTGCAGTAGGAGCGAATCTTCTTGTAAGAGGTTTCGTCTTAGAATACGGACACTTAGGGCTGGAGGACCCACATTCAGATAGCAGGAGCAGCATGAAGAGAAGACCAAGAGTCAGAAAGCACAAGACGGGCTGGGGATTTAGCTTAGTGATAGAGTGCTTGCCTAGCAAGCTCAAGGCCCTGAGTTCGATCCCCAGGACCACCACCCCACCCCCTCCAAAAAAAAAAACAGAAAGAAAGCACAAATTATGCAGAATTGCAGGGTGAAAAAGCAGATGTTTCCAAGCTACACACTAATTTCGGAGCATTTTAAACTGTATTTAAGACTGGCAGATTTCACCCGTATTTCTAGATTTTGGAGATATAGCAACTCAGGACCAGCTTTTCCCTGAACAGGATCTACCGAAGCTAAGCAACAGCTATTCTCCTCTCTGATCCTCATAAGCTGATGCATACACTTGTCTTGTCTACTTCACAACTGTGTGCATTTGAGCTCACTACCCTCTAAGGAGAAGATACGGAGCAAGAGGCAGCAGATGAAACTACAAAGATCTGTGGGGGCATTTGCAGGTTGCTTCCGGGGGGAGGGCAGCTAACAGAAAGGCCAACTAAGCTACAGAACCTGTCTGGTGTCACCTGCATAAATAAGCTTTCAGCACTTGTCTCTGGGTAGATGAAACCAGTGACACCCCTGGACAAGTTCATTCCTGCCTAGGAATTTACAGTGTGCAAAGCTGTTGGGTAGGTAGTTCTACTCACAGAGAGTGAGTATATAGCTACAGAGAGAGGCTGTGGGTATGTATATTTGGCTAAACACTCTTTTCTTCAAAGATGTAACTAGGTAGTGATTAGCAAGGTCTTACTTGTCCATTATTACCTGGAGACTCATTCTGTGACTTAACTTCCTTTAGGCAGCTGGGAAGACAGTAACAGCCTAGCAAAGAGGGAGACCCCAGAATTTCTAAGATTGGTGTGTCATTTTCTTAACCTGGACATAAATGCTAGAATATATAGCAAAGAGAGCATGAGGTCAAGCAAATCGGAGAGAAAGAGGGAATTGCAAAAAGAGAAAAGTTCAACAAAAATTTATTGAGTGCCTGCTATGTGCCAGGAACCCTCTCTGGTGGGCGACAAACGACTAGCCATGTTTGGGTCTTTTGTTTGTTGATTTTTTGTTGTTGGACTTTTTTTTTTTAGAAGATATGCACTATGGAAGTTATTTACCTAAATAAAAAAATGTGAAGGTTTTGTATTCAGGCAAATGTTCCATATTACATGGCATGGTGGATGTCTGCCTGCTCATGGTTATCTAGCAGAGAGGTGGCATTGGACTGGTATATAGTAGGCAAATCTACAAAACTAAGAAAAGATGGAAATTAGGGAATAGGAAGCAGCTAGCTGCGTTCAGCTCCAACACACTTGAAGACACCCCTTCTAAGAGGTAAGTAACAGAACAATGTTTCTGTTCTGTGTAGTTGGCTAAGGGCAAGAATTTGAGTTTTGGAGTGAACAGGTCCAGGACTAAAATGCTCTGCTTTCTACACATTCCACAGTAACTAAAATATTTCTTGGAGCCTCAGTTTCCTCTCCCATAAAATGGTAATCATAAGTCCTTATAACCTTATAGAGTTTGTGGGAGGATTAATTGAGGTTACATTTTCAGATACACAGTAGGCATTTTATAAATAAGATATAATCACCCCTCCTCAGCTTTCTTAATAACATGGTCCAAATCATTTAGAGTTCTGACTTGTTTTATCCAATCTGGAGCACAGTAGACAAGAAAAATTTCAGGTCCCCCCCCCCTAAATGAAAGCTAATGAAAAATAGATGTAGTCTCACTTCCTTATTTGGCTGCCTGCAAATCGTGTTTTCTGAGGCGTTCTGGCTCCTCTGCTATTTCATGACTTCAGACACTGAACTTTGAGTCTTTGTCACATCAGCAGTGCCGAGTAATTCCATACAGAAGTCTGACATTTCCAGTTGAAAAAATAAATTGATTAAAATTCAACAGGCATGTAGCATTCGGCATTTAAAGGTCGAAGAATCTAGGGAATGATCAACTGTAAGATAATTCAACATTTAACACGGTGGGGGAAAGCAGGATGTGTCTCTTTCCCTCACAGCCTCAGCATTTCACTGCTGGGAACATAATTGTGGCAAATTTAATTACAGCCTCAAGACAGGTCATCCATCTCGTGGGGGTGTTAGTGGTCGGGCATCCCAAGAGAAGGGAAGATCAACTGAACTTTCTGTGGATAACATCCTCACCTCGGTTAGGCAAGAATCTCTTTCCTGCACTGGGTTCCCTGGGTCTGTTCTTTTTTTTTTCTTTTGAAATTCCCAGGACACTGAAAGCCACTTGGTCATTTGCTCAAAGAGAGAGCAGAAACAGATGTCCTGTATACGAGTTCTGGCTCAACTTACTATGCTTCATGCTCTGTGTTACTTGGGCACAGCGGATGTCTAGTTGCTTGTGGCTGTCTAGCAAATTGATAGCATCGGACTGGCAAATGGTAAGCAAATCTACAAAAAGTGCTTGTTGATTAAATGCATTAAAAGAACAAGTTTCAAATTCAGGTCCTTTTAAACGTGATCAGGTCTTGCAAAAGTTCCCCACTCTGGGCCTCAATTTCTTCTTTAATAAGATAGAGAAAATAATGCCTGCTTCAAGTTTGTTATGTTGTTTGTTTTTAGCTTTACATTTCCTCCACTAGACAGTAAGTTGCTTTAGTGAACGGACTAGTATTTTAGATCAGGGCACAACTCAATTCACTACAGTGCCCAGCACAGTACCAGGAAAAGGGCATGTATTGAACATATATAAAAGAACCTGCACCATGTAGCAGCAAAATCCTGACCCAGAATGCAGGTAAACAGGGGTCTAAATTTCTGTCCTGTCACCATGTATGATAGAACCTCTATGTTTTAATTTGCTCATCTGTTACATGAGGAATTAATGTTAAAAAAAAAACCCTCCAGGTTTCCACTGAGTTCTAATATGCCTTGATCCCTATTCGTGTTTTATCAGGATTTCAATCATTAGAGAATATTTACTGAAACTTAGTAGTGACTTGAAATTATAGCAAGTGAGAGAGCTGCCTTATGAAAGACAAAGTGACAAAGTGGTGATGTGGCTCCACTCTGCAAATATCCAAGGAGTTTCTGTGATAGAGCTGTTGATCGCTTCTTCTCATCTTTACTAGGAGAAATAGGCTTTGGTTATTCCAGGCAAGGATGCAATTAGATATAAGGAGAGATTTCTTGATTACCTCAGGGATAAAATGATGCCTACTTTCAGCATCCTCTACAGGTGAGAACTGGAGTTCCCAATGAGTCAATGAATCAACAAATATTTGCAAAACCTGCATGCTGATCATTTTCCTCTTCGTGACATTTTACTCAAAGTATGGATCACGAGCCACCTGCATCCGAATCACCTGGAGCTCAGTTAAAAATGTAAATTTTTACACTCACCCCTACAGACTCTCGAGCTCAGGAGCTAATGTCTGGGATCTGCTTTAATAAGCTGCCTGAGTGTTATTTCTGCACATCCTAAAATTAGACAAACACTGTCCTTGAGTTCCATAGTCTTCAGCAATATTTTCTCCAAGCGTAATGCCTACTCAACTCATGATAATAGCAGCTATCATTAGTTTAGCTGTGTCACATACAACAGTCACCACCACCTTGTGAGGTGGGTGTTCAGTCCACCTAAAACAGGAATAAATAGACCTTGAGTGAGAAAGTGGCACTCTCAGGAAGCTCAGGGTCCGAGCTGGAACCCAGGTTTCCCGACTCTCGTCCGCTGTACCGTGGCTTCATTCCTGACATGCTGGCTCCCGAGCAGGCGCTCTGTGAGGATCACGTTCTGCAGCCGTGACCCTGTTTGTGTCTGGAAGAGAAGAGGCCAAAGAAGGTCACCAAGAGACACACGCATCCATATTCAGTTTGTTCTGTTAGTTTTGACTTCCAGAAAGAAGACTGAGCGAAAGACGGATCTCTGGTTCCCTGTGGAGACACTAAAGTATAATGTCTCAGACTGCAGATTTTGTTCCTCGTCTTTCAAGGACGTGGGATTTGGTGCACGATCTTACTGTGACCCCTACAGGTTACTCAAAGCAAAGTAAGTTGATGACCTTCACAGATCTCAGTGCATGGGAAGCACTCAGAGAGCCACCTTCAAATGACTCCCACTTGCGTCGCTCCTTGTAATTGGGAAAAAACAAAAAAATGAAATTACTCTTTAGACACTTAGCTTTTGGACGCCAGCCAAGGTCATGACGATCCGACCCCTGCTGACTTTGGACAAGGAAGAGCAATAGACAGATTATTAGCTAATAGAACTAGCGATTTAGCAGTAAAATTATCAAATGACTCTTTACATCTGTTATCAATGATTACCTGACAGGTGTGTTGAAAGTAGAAAGCACATTTCAGACAAACGTGATGCAAATACAGGTAATTTTACGGAGCACTTCTTTAGTCTTTCCTCAGCATATTTTTGGATATTTGGTATGCACTCAGGTGTTTAGTGTACATCCGAACTGATTTTCTACAGTTGCAATGGAACCTAGAGTATTCTAGGAAAAGCATTAAAGAGGTATAGGAATAATGGAAATGATTTCACTTCTTATTGTGGTGTATTCATTCACCTTGCATGTATTATCAGATTAAGGACCTAGGGGCTTCAAAAAGGATTGTGTAGAAGAGTTCATAGTATTGTGAGGAAGCAGCAAAAAAGTCACCTACCACCAAGGAATTATCAATATTAAAAGAAATGAAAGGGCCACAGAATTATGTGAGGCAAAAAGATGGATCGAATTAAGATCATAATGCCTGGACAAAGGGTGTTTCCATGAAATTTCCTGGGTGTCCTTGGATAAGTCACTTAACTTCTCTGGACTCTGGTTACCTGATGGCAAGTGTAAATGAGTCAGATAGGTGGTCTCAATAGTCTTTTCTGGTTTTAACAGTCTCTGTCTCACTTTTATTTTTGTGACTTGTTTAAAAATACCAAATACATTAAAATACATTTCCCCACTACACCCGAATAACTGAAACCTGCCTAGAATCTAAGATTCCTTAATGAATGCCTGGGATGGACATATCACTTTATACTAAAGTCTAGAGAGAGAAAATAATGTGTCCAAGTCACATGTGAGTTGATTGTTGGCCCTCTTAGAAGGCAAAGATGATGTGATGTATATTTCACATCATCTTTCCAACTTTGTGCTCAGTCCTGGGCATTTTTTAGAATCTTTCTTCAGATATAAAATTACTTTGTTAGCTTTGGAAAATAAAATGCATTATGCATGCCTAGGGTTGCTTTTAGAGCCAACATGATTAATAATATGAAAGGTGTAAGAGGGAAATGGATTTTTTTTAAATGCCAAAAAATATGAACGGAAAACAAGCATCTCCTTGCCATGTTCCTGTACTCATTCCATCAGATCTGCAGTTTGATGTCTAATTAAGGACTCTCAGAAATGAGGTTGGGGAGGTTGTGGAGGAGTCACGAAAATAATTGCAGTGGAGAAACAGTGATGTTAGTGTTGAAGAAGTTAGTAAAGGTCATCAATTTAAGTATTTATTTTTTGAAATTTTTCATAAACAGTAACTCAGGCTTATACCCTAAAAATAGTTATTCCATCAGATACATGAAATGTAGCTAGGTAGACAACTTTACATTTTGGATTCATTCAGTAGCTCTCCAATGACATCAAGAAAAATAGCAAATGATTTTCAGTCTCCTCTTTCTATTTCAGCATGGGCTTCACATTCAGGTGGATTTCTTGTGTAGACATGAAATCGTTCATAACAACGACCTGGGCTACATAGGAAGTTATATGTGGCTCATTAAAGATAGACGAACGTTTTCTTCACACACGGAGAGTTCTGAATGTGTCTCTCAGTAGACCAACTTGAATCACTTGCTTTCCCCAAACCAGTAACTATTAAATGCAGTAATTTTATGTTTGTTGAAATTTCCACTGTTTCCTTGAAGTGGAGGAGAATTTAATTCCTTCCCAAACTCTATAGGCGCTGCACCTTTAGTAAGAGGGAGAACGAATATTGGAAGGAAAATCACAATGTACGTTGCAGGTGGAGGGTCAAAATGATGGCGTTACTGTGATGAAAGGGTTATGCGGATAAAGATAGTAGAGCCACTGAGATAATAAAGGTGATGCTGATGATGATGATGAAGGTGAGATGACGGAGATGAAATAGACAGGGCGTTAAAGTTGCTGACAGCGATGAAGTTCGTCAGTTTTTCTAAAAAGCCAAAGCCAGCATTCAGTTGTGCAAAGCTTAGAGAATTGGCAGACTAGTTCCACGCACCCTTCTTAAATAAACTGGCCCTGAACACAGGTCTTGTTTATTCCTTTATATAACATAATTGTATATTATATATTGTACCTGGCCTCAGCTGTATATTATATAATATATAATTGTCTATTACATATGGTATCTGGCCACAACTGATTGGATTAAGGGTGGCACCTAATCAAGTATACCAACCCATCATTTGATCTTCTGCTCTAAGAGAATAAGACATATTCTATCAAGAATTTTCATAGTTACACAAGCTTCAGTCAGACATTGAAAGGCTCTTGAAATGGTCAGTCTAATGTTCTGTATTATTATATATTCTATTGTCATTCCCAATTATTTCCTCCTCACCCTTGCCATGTTTCCCTGCCCTGGTGCCTCAGGGTGTTGCCACACGACATAACCAAACTGATAGAATATGAGCAGTCATGATGCTAGGCGCACATGAACAAAAACTTCCCATTTGATTGTATAAATTGGCTGGGCTTGGTGCTCTAGGCCACCTGGTGAGAGTGCCTTCCAGAGAGGGGCGTCCTTTACAGCCTGCTTGCAGAATAAGAAGCCACATAGAATCCAGCTAAGTCCAGTGGAGCTTAAATCAACACAATCCTCAAGGAATAGGAATGATAATTATAAATGAGTTCATGAGATTTTGAAGGCATTTATTGGTACAGTGTAACCTAGATAATAGCTGACTGATAAATTTATAGTCAGGGGCTGGGGATTTAGCTCAGTGATTAGAGTGCTTGCCTTGCAAGCACAAGGGCCTGAGTTCGATCCCTGGCACCACAAAAAAATAAATAAATAAATAAATTTATAGTCAGATCTGGAGAGCAAGAAACACAGTGTGCAAAACCTCGCGCAAAGTGTAGTTATGACAAAATACAGAATCTGCATGAACTCAGAGGACACTGGCCCATAGAATGATTAAAGAATATGTTGACAATTCTCTGAGATCAGCTGGAGAAATGGAGTTGAGTCTGAAGCCGTGAGGGTAGCAAGACAAATGCAATGCTAAAGCAATAGCCTGGGTGTCCACACTGACCCCTGACCTTGAATACTGTAGTAGTTTCACTCCCGCATGGATCCGATCAGAAGCAGCTCTGCACTGGACCACAGAGTTTTCATTTTAAGTGAGAAACTGACTTCTCATTGTTTTACATCCTCTTAAGGGCAGGCAAAGGAGCTGGCATCTTACCCAATTCAACTCCTTTCTCTTACTACATTTAAGAAATCTGTTTGTTAAATCATATTTAGCACATAGTATATCAATATTTTTCACCCTGATCTTGTTTCCTACCACAAAATGATCTTTAGGTTCAGTCACAACTTTTGTTAGAACAAATTCTCAATGAACCACGACGTTTTGTACGTTTTCTTCAAGAGAAAATTTCTGAAGATAAAACTTCTGTAATCATTCTGAAACCTGTTTTAAAAAGTCACATATATATTAGATAATCATCATTAAAAATTAAAAAAAAATATTTCTATTAGAATCTCAATTTCTTCATCTGTAAAAAAGAAATAGTATCTTTCTCTTTGGGATCATGTGCCTATTTTGTAAGAGAAAATGTGCAAAATGTTTGATAAATGCTAAGTACTCTAAAATGAAAAAAAATGTTAATGTCGTAAAGAATGGTGGGGTAGGGTCATTGCAAGAAAAAGAAATGAGAAAAATTTGGATATTAAATAACACATACAAAGATCTTTCTGGGGCTGTTTGGGAGAAGGGAGAGAACAAATTATGCAAACAGTAAACATGTCCAAAACGAATGAGAAAGGAAACCCAGAGTGAATTCCATCTGTTTTCTGCCTGCACCTGTTATTTATTTACTTCTCAGTTTCATCAATTGAAGACAAATTGTTATTTTTTAATTATAACCTCAAAACATAAGGAGAGAAGAGAGGTGGAGGAGAGAACAAGCAGGGAAAGAAAAGAATAAAACAATAACAGCTAACACATATTGAGTTCTGGCTACATGCCAGACACTTTTTGAGTGTTTTACACAAGTAAATATACCATTCATAGCATCTGTATGAGTAGGTTACTTTTATAGGCAAGAACTGGTGCAGAAATGCAAATGACTTGCCCAAGAGCTAACAGTTGGAAAGAAGAGAGCCCACCTTTATCCTCAAAAATCTTATTCTTCCAAAGAATAACTTTTAAATCCCTACCATATGTGAAGTATGATCAAAACCTATGGTGAGTGTTTAATTTAAAAAAAAAAAAACATGACAATAGGTGCACACCCATAATCCTAGCACTCAGGAGACTGAGGCAGGAGGATTTCAGCGAGTTCAAGGTCAGCCTGGACTGAATAGTGAGATCCTGCCTCAAAAAAAAAAAAAAATTAAAGTAAAAGACACATTGCCACTAATCCCACTCAAAACACGTCCCATAACCTCAAACACAATTATCTCATCATTCTTGCCACTTTCTGAAGCAATTTTGGAAGTTGTCTTTCATGAGTGTGTATTGATACTGTCATGGCTTCCTCAATGTCATAAATCAATTCAAAAATTTGTGTTTTATGGTCATTTTATCTGTGGGAATGTGCCAGAAGTCACATGGTCCCAGACCCAGTGAATAGGTTAATGAGGACACACCATGATGTTTTTACAAGCTTGCCTTTCTATGAGATGGCACTTGGCAACAGTATTTGCCATATATGGGATCATACCTCATAAAGATACTCACAAAAGGACTTCCAAAACTGCTTCAGAAAGTGGCAGAATGATGGGGTAAGTTTGTTCAAAGGAAAGGGAAGTATTTTAAGAGGGATTAAAGGCAATGTGTCCTTTACTCTGGTAATTAATTTAAGTTTAATCATTCACTGCATATTTTGATCATGCCTGGGATAGTGTTGCAAGGTGAACTAGTACATCCTGGAGAGATTTGCTAGGAGAGGGAGGAACAAGACAAGGAATGTCCTCCATTCCCCGTACTTGGGCAGATTTTTCTGTGTGGAACAGAAAGAGCTTTGATTGGGAAGCAATATTTTTGGGGAACTATTTCTGACTGATTTACCAACAGGTGACATTTGATTTATGACTTTGGGGGTTCAGTAAACCTCTTTGAATTTGAGTTTCCTCATTTATGAAATCCTGTAGTTTTTAATCCACTTACCTTGTGGTTCAAATAATAACAGCACACCCTTTATGTGACTGTTGTAAAAATTAAATCATAAAATGTAGGTAATTAGTGCATGGCAACTGCTCAATAAATGCTACTTATTATTATAATAATGATATGTTATTATTAAATTAGTTGAGGAGAAATAATCAAGTTCTCTGGGAAAGAAATGATATTTCAGCAAATTCTAGTGTTTGAAGAGGATTTTCAAAACTGGCAGTAAAATGGGTTATGTAATCTAGCAGAAATAAAAAAAAACATGAGCAAGGATTGGAAGTGGGTAAACCTAAAACTGGTGGGCTGAATCTTTTGGGTCAAAAATCAGGATAGCGTATGATACATATCAGAGACAGAATACTCGCAAAAGTATTTTCACTTCTCCACTTTCTCCTGAAGCTTTCGGAGAAACCACTGAATGAGTCGTTATGGGATCAGACTTATATTCCAGGATTTTACTATTAAAATGAGGTCCCCTTGTGATTGAGTCCCCTCAGGTAAGTCTTCTTGTGTATCACATATCTTTAGCCAAGGTCCTGTGACATAAAATGTCAATAACTTCTCCATCCGACACAACACACAAAGGTGAAATAAAGATCAGATAACTACAAAGGAAAATCTTGAGAAAGAAGAGTAGCATGGTATCACAGTATTTATCTGCTGTCAGTCCATCCCCCATTTGAAGAGTGGTACTTTTGTTTAGTATTTCAGTCTAATCCCAGGGAATGGCTGCCCGCTCCATTCTTCTCTCTAGGTCGTGTCTATGATTGCTGACATCTTGACTCCTCTCCCTGGCATGTGGTCACCATATTGTAAGAGTCTTTTCATACAACTAAGCAAATTTCTCAACATGTTTGTTCCCTGTAATAAACTGAAGCCTTAGAGACCTCTTAGAAACATAAGCAATCTCATTCTTTTTAGTCCAAGTTGGTGATCTATTGTTATATCTCCCTTAAAAGATTTGTTGTCTTTCTATATATCAGATTCTAGTCCAATTCATTTGAAAGCAGCCACAGCTACAATTCATTTAAAATGCCACTCTTTCCTGTAGCCATGTTTCCTATGCTATACTGTCATAAGAAAAAAAAATGCCCTTCAGAGACTGAGAAGCACTTTTTGTGACTGAAAAGGTCTATTCTGAATATTCTGATGTCTAACAACCACAGTTTTAGACCATCAGATCTCTTCTTATTCTATAAGTTATTTGTAATTTTTGTCAAGGCCAGATTTTGATCGAAAATAAATTTTCTTATTCATGATGTATACATATTTTGGTGCAAAATGAGATGGTGCAACAAATTTTTACACATCTTTACATGTTTTGGTGTACATGAAAATGTTCTGATTTTTATGTAAATTTGGTTTTTAAAGGAATCTATTGCCAACATTACCCCAAAATTATATCTGGTTATAACACACTCTTGACTGTATGTATTCCTTTATTTATCCCCACAGTTACATTCATGAAATTGGATTATAATTTCCATTTCATAATTTTGAAAAGGAAAAGGAAAACTCAGATTAATGTACATTCCAAAATTATACTGCTATTAGCATAACTGGCATTTAAACTTTAATTTGTCTGTCTCGGAAGCTAGAAAATTGACCGTTCCACTCCACTTTGTTTCATCACAGTAATCTCCCTGCAGCATTACGCTTTACAGTTTACCAAGCATCATCTCATTTGATCTTGTATAATCCAAGTTTGAGATATTGGAAAGGGGAATTCTCCATTGTGGCCAAACGGAGGGCTACAGTAAGACACAAAAATAAATAAATAAAGCTCCCTCTTCTCATCCTCAACCAAAAATAAGAAGTAAACTACATACCTCAAAACAACTCCATTTCCATGTCTTTCAAACACAGGTGCTTTTGTTGAATCACTTCCACAACCTAACCTGGACGTCCTGACAACTAGCAAATCTGTGAGTACTTAGCTATTGATGATGTCTCTCCTGTTTTCCTTTCCTTTCACTGAGTTTGGTAAAACAGGAGAGCTGTCTGCATCTAGGGAGAGATGCCAGTCTGGACCTTATGTGTGCAAACTGTGTGTGCTGCTCTTGTGGATGTAATTAGAGTAATATTCACATAAAGAGTACAGTCGTCTGAGGGAGAGAAACTGTACAACAATCAGTTACGTGTTTTAGAAAGAGCTAGAAGACAGGAGATGGACGATCCCAAGACAAAGAAATAATAAACATACAAGGAGCTGGAAATACCAATTATCCTGATTTTGTCACTACACATTGTATATATGTATCAAATTGTCACTCTCTACCCCATAAACATTTATGATTACCATGTACAATTGAGAGAGAGAGTAATTCAGGGCAGACAGTGTATCTAAAAGTGCACCTTAATACAATTATTTTACAAATTTCATAACTTCATTAGCCTATTAGTTTGGTTTTCAATCTATATAGATGATAATACATTTATAAGGTCTTATAAGATAAATAAATAAATCCAATGCTGGAAAAATAAAAGGGAGTGTGAGGGAAGGAGAGAATTGAAATGTGTTACGTACATGTACCAGTCCCCTAAAGTGAATGTAACCATTATGTACTGTAAACATGTACTAATAAAAGTCAAATGAAAAAAATATAGAGTGGTATTCTGATTGATGTCTAGAACTCAGGTGGGTCCAGACTCAAATATAGTGGAAACAATCTTCTGCTACTATTTCATAAGTTTTACTTAAATTTAAAGAAAATTTAAATTGGACTTCTGTGCATTTTCTGATTATTCAGGACTGTAAGCTATCATCTATGGCACTGAGTACCAGCCAACGAGTCAGAGTGGGCAGCTTGGCCATGCTCTCTATTCACCAGGTTCTGCCTGTCTAAGTGACTGCTTTTATTATTGCATTTTGACCTTTCTGTCTTATAGTTGTGAGTGCAAATTGGAAAAATGCAAGTGCTGCTATCTGTAGCAAAAGCAAAGACATAATAAACTTAATATAATTAAGGAACAAATGGAAATCACTCTGGCATCATATGTAGTAATTGCGTGGACTCTGAATATTGGTTGCTCTGAATCTGTGTCCCATCAGTTACTAACTGGATGCTCTTAGGCAAATTAATTTTACCTCTTCTATAAGTGGGGATCAGAGTGATTGCTTTCTCATATCTGGAACAAAGGCAAAGCAGTCTCCCTCCCCACAGCATCATGTACCTGAGAACTTGTCTGAAATGCAGTTCTTCAAGTCTCACACCAGACCTCCTGAACCAGAAACCCTGAGGCAACCCCAGCAGCCTGCATGTCACCAAACCATCTAGGGGATTCCGAAGCACCTCGAAGCTGGAGTACTGCTGCTGTGGGGTATGGTGGGGACGGGCAGACTCAGAAGTTAGATGATCTAGGTTTAAATCTCTCGTGTGCCTTTCACCTATTCCATTCATGATTCAAGGTGAATTATATAACTTGTTAGTGCTTCACTTTTCCCAGCTGCGAAATTAGAATGATGCACTTTTCCGGGATCTGTAACAAGAACTTAAAAATTCATATCTATATATAGGTAATATATATATATATATGTCATATATATATTAAATTGTGTCCCTCATTAAATAGTAGCTTTTTGTGTGTGTGTGTGTGGTTCTCATTATTGTATTATAGGTTCTGGTTATAACTGTACTTAATCCAATTAGTTTCATAATTGTGAGTAAAATCAAAATTAAACAGTACAGATGAAGTACTGAAAATATAAGATTTTTTTTCTAACAGTTGAACATGAATTTTATTTATTTTCCTAGTTGTCTCGGAATGGACCTGCATCTACAGCATGGTAGTCTATAGTTTAATGCTTATGATTTTGACTATCACACAATATATACAAGAATATATCATTTCAAAATATATTGTCCTAGCAATACAGCACTGGCCTAGAGCTAGGTTCCCTCACCGAGGATTTCTTGCTCTGCCAGGAAGGAGGCGGGTGGGCAGAGAAAGAGACAGAATGTCCGAAGCCCTGAAGGCTGAGTCCCCTGCAGTGTATTTGTTTTGGCCGGAGGCCCACTCTGAAGAGCACCACGGGAAAGGATGTTCGGTGATGGTACAGCCTGAGCAGGTGTGACCAGCAGGTGTGACCAGCAGGTGTGACCAGCATGCTCCCTGGTGACCTTTGCACCTGGGAGCTGCAGGCAAGTGTCACATCTTCAGGCCTGCCAAAGCCAAAGGAAACTGGAGAGAGAAAGCAGGTGCAGGCCAAGCCTCGGGGAACCATGCAGACTCTTGGCCGTGCTGGGCCAGGACATGGAACAGCACACATCCCCCTCCCCCACATTTGGGAAGAAGAAACAAGCATAAAACAGGCGGTCCAATTGCCTAGTTCTTTTTCTGCCACTAAATCCTTGTCAGAGTCTGGACAAGTTTCTGGTCCCTGTGAGTTCCTCCATCTGAAAAACCAAACAAAAGGAATTACTGCTATGAAAATCCAGGACATCAATGATTTTTATGTAAGCAGAAAACCTGCCTGGCGTAGTTGTCTTTTTGAAGAAATACGCTTGACCTTGAGGTCACCTTCTGCCAGCCCCAATAACCACCTCCATCTCCAGCGTCGGTGCACATCTCCCCATGTACCATTGCCGTTGTCATGGCAACACTGGCATCTCCACATGCCTGACCCCAGGCCTTCTCGCTACACGGCTGGGTTCCTGGATCTCAGTGTTATCTATCCTTCTCCCCGTGTTTGGCCCAGCAATAGCCACCACCATCATAAATGCCCCCATCTACCTTTGCCCACAAGATTCAAGGGCAGAATGTATATTTCCTAACTTTCTAAGCTTCCAGAAGAAAACTGCCCTTATGTTTTCCTTAATCCCCTTCTTCTGTATGCTCTTCTTTCCCTTCACTCACATTCCTTTCAAGTCTGGGTTATGGAGAGAATAAATATGGTTGGAGGCCACAACTGATCTTTATAAAACTTCATAAAGGTTCCATGCCTCGGCTTTCTCGTTTTCCAAATCAAGAGAATGATATAACCCTCATGCAGTCATTGAGATGAGAACCTAAGTAATTAAGCAGAGTCCACTTAGTACAAGGGCTGGTCCCTAGCAGGTACTCAACAAACCCGAATCTTGTCTCTACCATCTTCTTCATCCTCATCATGAACTTATCTACTTCTTTCCAGTCAGTTTCCCTCAAAAATGGCAATATCCATAAGAACAGATACTGTGTTTTACTCACTACTGGGTTTTAAATCAATAGTTGATGTGAGAATAAGCTTGAAATACATTTATGAAATGGATGTGGGAAAGCAGGAGCTAAAGACTTCTAAATAGGGTGTGAATATACATGTAGGTTTATGTGTGCATGTATGAGTGAACGTGTACATAGTGTGTTTCTGTGTGTGTTGTAGAGCTGAAGGGGCTAGTTATTACCTCAATGGCCCATGTAGCTCTCTGTCACTGACAAAACCTAACCACCTGGGATGCCTGCATGGGGACCTCTTCAATGCCACACAGCTTTTGCTCCTTCCCCGATCCATCCATCCTGCCTGTCCCCATTCACAGGAAGTCGCCAAATCAGAGCTGGGGACTTTTATTACATAAGCTTACTGACCAGTATGAAAAATAGTGGTTAAAATCAAGGATAATAAGCAACCAGCTTATCCATAGTTAATGTTTTTTGAACAATAAAAAAGAATAGAGAATGGGGGCCATTTATGTGTGATTTAAGACCCCAAAGCACAGCATGTCCAGAAATTAGGCACTGAGGATTGATTTGGCCTCAGCCACGTTCTTGATCCATCAACACATATATACTGAGAACAAACTGTGTACCAAGTACTGTGCTAAGTACTGGAGTTATGGAAAAAAATATACAAGTCCTTGATACAATACTGTATGGTAAATGTGGAGCTCAGCAGAGAGGACTATAAGAAGCAGCCCACTCAGCTAATGAGGTAGAGAGGTCCTCAGAAGGAGTGACATCTGAGCTAGGTTCCGTGGACGAGTTCGAGTTAGCATGAGGAGAAAGAGAGATTTACAGATGAACAGAGTGTGACAACATGACGCTTGCTTGGAAATCCAAGTAGGTCAGTGAGAGCGCTGATAATGACTGCTAGATAACAGTAATTGTACTAGAGAAACACTTGCAAATACATTTATAGCGTTTGCTGGGGGTCACATCCTATTCTAAACATTTTACTTCTAATAATGTCCCAGAAGAGTAGATAGAACTGGGGTCCCACTGGTTGAAAGGAGTGGGAAGAAGCGTGGATTCAGAAACAGGAGGGTCTCGGGGGCTAGCTCAGCAGTTAGAGTGTTTGCCTCCCAAGCACAAGGCCCTGAGTTCAATCCCTGGCACCAAAAAAAGAAAAAGAAAAAAGAAAGAAAGAAGCAGGTAGGGCCCCCAGCCAGTGTGGTTTTGGATTTTTGGATTGTGTGTGTGTGTGTTTAGTAGAATAGGCCTGTGGTCTGAGGGTTGACTGTGGATGACAGAGAGTCACAGAATGGCATGATTTGATCTTGTTCAAGTCCTCATTTTAGAATTATTAGTACTACCATATGGTGGTCGAGAGGTATAAAAGAGTAAAGATTTGGAGAAAGTGAGCAGACTGCTAGAACTACGTGGTTAAGAGATTTCAGCACCTAAATCAGGAAGCCATGTTAGGAGAAGAGAAATAACAGGATTTGAAGGTGTATGTATATATATACAGAGAGAGGGGGTGGAGAGAGAGAGGGAGAAGAAAGGAGAGAAGGAGGGAAGGAGGAGTGGATAAACAAGGAGAAGAAATTAAGGAGAGAAGGGGAGAGACAGAGGGAGAGAGAGAGGGAGGGAGGAAAAGGGAAAGAGAAAGAGAGAGGTCTCGTGGAGGGCCACACAACTGGATCCAGGGCCCATTATCCAGATATCAGTCTGAGATTGCAGACTTTACTGCCTCCCTATATTAGACTGTGTCTCCAATATCAGAAGATGCATAGTCCCGCAGAGCCCCCTGGCTAGAGAGGGCTCATCACGTGTTAGCTAGGTTCTCTCCTGTGTCATTTTACATCTCTGATTCTCAGTTTCCTCAAGTTAATGGTAGTAATAAGATCTGTCCTGCCCAACAGAGTGGGTCAACTTACTGTGGGTCAACTAAACTGTGACATAAATGTGAGAGCTTTACTTAGGAAGATAACAAAAAGGAGAGTGAGGATGAGGATGGGGATGATGACCATGACATTCTAGAAAAAATTCCACTTTGATGTCACAGATTTCTACTCATTACTTTATTCAGCTCAATGCCTTGCCCCGACCTTTTCTCTTCCAGAGAGAATTTCTCTCTCTCTCTCTCTCTCTCTCTCTCTCTCTCTCTCTCTCTCTCTCTTTCTCTCTTCCTCTCTCCCTATTAAAATCTGAGTTCATGACTCAGCCCCTACATCAAATAATTTGTGGTCCTTAAATAAAAATTAATTCTTAGTAGATGATCGTTGATATCTGCTTCAAGATCTGAACTCCCCCTCAGAGTTCAGGACTGTGGGGACCATTTTACATACATACAGCCTTATGTTCAAACTTGAAGACCAGAATATTTCTGTTGCTGCATCATTTAATTATTCAGAGCAGAAGTCACCCGCTACGGGAAATGACTGCTTGCAACATGTAATTTGCCTTCCAAACAAACTCATTTGGGCTTTGACATTTGACAGAGAAAGGTCTGGGAAGATGAGCTATTCCGAAAGGGTGTCTCCGCTGTCTGACACAGCCTGAACTTTGGTGGGTTGGTTTTTACAATCGCCAGATCATCAAAGGTTAAACTCATTTAAATTCTCCCTTTACTAACAAAGAAAGAAAACAAAATGCCACAAGCTGCCTTAACCTACTGTCTTCTACCATGTGTGCTAGCCAGGGACTCTCAGAAAATTCTCAAGGTCTGCAAAAGTTGTGGGGAATTTGGCAGATTTAATTGATCATGCTTCTGTGTGCACTTCCTACATGACTTCCTTTCTTGGAAAATCCACAGATCTCCTGCTTTATCAAAATCTGCTTCATATAAGCTTTGCTTCTTTCCCATGAGTACTCACTCTCCCTCCTCTCCAAACATCTATTGGGTTGTTAGGTGTGAGGCATGGATCCGGGCTCCAGGTCCGTACAGCTGAATGTGTACTTGTTGTCCGGACTTCTGTCCCCAGGTGTCCCTAGGAGGCCACAGTAACAAAACAAAAAACACAATATTTAATACAGAGCTTCTAACTATCTAGTTAGGAAACAAATATTGGTGTAAGAAAGAATGAACCAGAACATCCAACTTAGATTGGTCTGGGGAGACCAACAGAGGCCTCTGAAAAGCAAAGGAGCGACAATCTAGGTAAAGCCTGTCCGGTGAGCAGAACACGGGGAGCCCCACAAAGAAATGAAGAAAGTCAGTGTGGCTCAAACTGCCTCCCAAGGAAGAGGACTGACTGGAAGAAGTGAAGATGGACAGGAAGCTGGGTGTGTAATACTTCAAAGGCGATATTATCCCTCCCCTAGTAAACATTTGAACTATCTGGGGAGCTTTTATAAACTACTTTTGTCCTATTCTTACAAAACAGTATCAAAATTCATTGATTTTGAATCTTAAGGGAGAGATTTGGGCACACATAGGATTTGAAAGTTCCCCACGCGATTCAGATGTGTAGCCAATACTGAGAACACCTGCTGTAGGGTCTTAGGAATTGGCCCAACCTCTCTCTATGATTTCATCTCTGTCTTACCCATCAATTCCCTAACACTATTCCATAACGACCTCCCTTCTTTTTATACACCACAGCGTCACACTGCTTCATTTTTATTTATTTGGTTTTCTCAGCTTTACATTCAAACCAGCTCCCATTGGTTAGGAATGTTTTGGGCTGCAAATAACCATAATTTTAAAAATAGCTTGAATAAAAAGAGGCTTGGTTTTCTTACAAGCTTCAGGTGACCACTGGCATTGCTTCAGAAACTAAATAATGCCCAGGCTGCAAATCAGCTCTCATGACAGAGAAAAGATGGATTTCAGGTCCTTTTTTTATAGAAAGCTGCTTTTCCTAAAAAGTCCCATGCTGACATATTTCCCTTGTATTTCACTGGTCATTTCTGATCCACGGACCATCCCTGGCTGCAAAGGAGGCTGGGAGGGGAAAAGGTAGGTAGGAAATGACATACTTCTGTCTGCCAGTCTCTATCAGATTGAGTTTGGTGCTGGTGTTTTATTAATTTAAGTCAGAGGAGTATTATACAGAAAAAGGAATTCTGGATGCCTTATTGTGCACACTGAAATCCTGTTGCCTGCAATACATAAAAACTATTGCCCACAGAGGAAATTGTACACACTCAAGGTAACTGGTACTGGAGATAATCAGAGATAAAAGGAAGTAGGAGCACTTCTTGGCCAAAAAGTGTACAGGCAGTTTTAAGATGGAGAATATTTTATGGGTAGCAAATGGCATGAGGTGCGGAAGTCAGTGATGCGGAATAGGAATGCAATCATTATAAAATGGCAAAACTCTAGCAATCTACCTATACTGTGAATGCTTTTTTGTACGTTTTATGAAATTAGAAGGCCTTAGAAAAATAAGAGAACCACAAAGAGGATGCAGGAAAACTTTGTGATTGATCCTAGAGGACACGAGGTACAGAAAGGTTTTATTAGATATTAAATAATAAGATTCCCCTCTCTCAATGCCAGTATCTAGGTGGATTTTAGAAGATTGTGTCCAAAAGGAAATACTGCAAAACTGTGCTAGTATTGCAGCTTAAAATTACCCTTCATGGTTCCAGTCACTTCTGTGATTATTAGACACATAAAATATCCCAGGAAGGACCCACTTCCTCCAAGTAATTCTTTCTGGATTTGGACCACATTCCCAGATGTTCTGGTGCTTAAAAAAAAGCAAACTATTTTAATCAATCTCCTTTCTCCTGTGAATGAAGAAGTAGATAATGGGCTCTCACTTTAGAGGCATGCCTTGCTGCCGAGAAATATGAATGAAGACATTTATCAAAGTGTATTTACTTTCAGCCCTGTTTACTTTTGGTCTGCTTTGTGTTTTTATAACAAAATACCTGAGGCAGCTAAATTATAACTAGAAATGATTGATTTAGTTCATAGTTTTGGAAGTTCATGAGTCAGGCAGCCCCGCTGCTTTGGCCTCTGGTGAGGCTGGTGGTTGATGGCATTCTTAGAAAAGAGCGTGTAAGAGCTCATCGTCATGTCTCAGCAGAGAGAGAGAAAGTAAAGAGACCAAGGTCCCACAGATCCTTTAGAGGTCATGTCCCTAGTGACCGTCTGACCTCCCACGAAGTCCTGCCTCTTAAAGGTCCAGAGCACTTCCCACTACCACCATTGTGGGAGCCAAAGTTTTAACATATGGACCTTCAAGGGACATAAACAATTGAAGCATATCTAAACCATAGCAGCTTCTGCACCTGGATTCATATGTAGGCAGGATTTATGTCATTTTTGGAAAATTCTGTCATCAAAACTACCATTGCATGCATCCTTTCATTAAATACTTATAACCTAAAGAGGCAGGTTACATTACTATCCCCATTTTTCAAATGACAAAATGGAATCAAAAAGTGTTAAAAAGTAAGTCTAAAGGGAGTGGGTAGGATTAGAATCCAGCCAGTTGCATTCCAGAGTCTGTTCTCCTAACTGGATGCTATTGACTTCCATAAATTCATTATAGTTTATTCTACCCATAAGGAATTTCTTTCTCATAGCTACCTGAAATCTGTTTTTCATTGCCCATTCCAAGCCAAAGACTATCACAATTCATCCATCCTGCCCACCATGTAATCAGAAGCCACTAACATGAGTCGTAAATGCGCTGTAACCCATCTTTTGCCGTTGTCCCTCTCTTTCTGGCTCCTTCTGTTTTTCTCTCTGTTCCTTAGTCAGCCAGTTTCTCTTTTCCTAGCTTTGTCTCTGGCTTCATACTTACCCCTTATATTGCACTGAGTTTGGCTTCTGGGATTTTAAAACATTATTCTTTATAAAGATAAGGATGGTCTTACTTTCTGTCCTCAGACAGGATCTCCTAGGTGTTTTGGGCTAATTCTGTGCAGCTGGTTCATGCTCCCAAGACCCCAGTTTTGTGTCAACTGAATCTCCCCCAGATCCTTAAAAAGATATTCTATCTCTTCAAAGTTTGCTTCTATCATCCTTGGTGTTTATATTTGTACCTAATAGTTTTAGAGACCTTGCTTTGTGCAGAGCACTCTTCTAAGCCCTCTACTTGTTTTGTCTTAAACTGCCCCCCAAAAAACTATGGCATTGCTATTATCATTAGCTCACTGTACAGAAAAATGATTGAACCCTGGCAAGATTTAGTCACTTACATAAGGTCACTCAGCTGTGGTGGGCAGAGAGAACCAAACCAATGTCTACCTGACTAATACTAAATTTCTTTTCTCTAAGCCTTCACAGAAGAAGCTCAGTCTTATTTAGCTGATAATATTAGCTGATAATTTTTACATTTCCATTAAATTCCTCCAGATTTAAATGACAGGGCCAGCCACCACTCCACTTTTCCCATGATTTCACCTTCTTCTCCTCACTCAATGTGGCCACTGTCAGTCTGTTTTTAGAGTTTGGTCCGGACCTGTTCTCACCAGCCCAGGTGTGTTCTGATTAGCACAGCATGAACGGTTGGCCTTATATTTCTTTCATCCTTTATGGTCTATTTCTGAAAACGAGGCCATACATTATTCTGGCAGAATCCAAGACCCTAATCAACAGAAATGTTTCCACAGGGAAATTGCTACTGAGTTTGTCTACTGTTAGCTGTGAACATGGACAAAGTGAGTGGAAGTCAAGGAGATAACGGGAGAAACCATACCTAATGAGGAAGATTGCAAGAGGACTCTGTTGCAACGGGAGTGGAGGTGGTTTTGATGATGCACCACTGGCTCATGTTTAAGACGTTATTCTACTTCCAGATGGCCATGACCCATGTCTTCCCGGGAAATGTCCGAGGCAAGAGGCTATCTGGAGGCCAACTCATACCCTCACCTTTGTGTGAAACTCGGCAGTTAGTGTTTGGATGCTGGGCTCTCCTGGTTCTTGTGATCTATGACATAACGGAATCAAATTAAAGGCCCATTTACCAGCTTTATTGCCGACTATTTATAATACTCTGGTTTCAAAGTGCTCCTTTATAGAGTGCTTAAGCTGCCATCTCTGGATAGAGCTTGCCATAAATGCCTTCACATGCACGGCACATTATGTCCCACAGTCGCAGCAAAAAGGGAAAAGATTCTTCTCAATTATTTCATATAGTCTATTTTATCGTTTTATTGTAATAAACTGTCATACCTTATACCACTTTAAAATCAATAGTTTGCGTTGAAAATAATGAAACAGGGCTATTAATCTTGCTTAGCATTTCACTACTACTTTCTGATAGTGAATCTGTAATACAACTAAGGTAATAATTATTCACTACCAACCAATAGGAATATTTTCAAATGCTCTTATGTGTCCCGCTGCTATTACATCAATGGGAGCTGATGACATCAGCCAAGGAGATTTAAAGACTCCTCGTTGGCACGAAGTACTTGTGCCCTCCAAGCACCTGTCTGCACAGTCCATGTTCTCATGGGAGCATTTTTAGTCCATTAAGACAGGATAGTAGGAGAGTTAAATGTTTCAACTTTGTGTCCAGACAGTCTTAGCTTAATTTCCATTCTCCTACTCACCAGGATGATCTGAATGATCCAGGGTATGAGGGTTAATCATTTACTATCTCGGTCACCTCATTGGTGAAAATGTTGCCTCATGGTATTATTGTAAATGCTGTGTGCAGAACTTCACAGTATATGTTTATCATAGTGTCCAAAATACAGTAAGCACATTAGAAATGATAGCAACTATTATCATGCTATGTGCTTTGGGGGCTAGTGGCCAGCCTGGTAGATTGGTGTTTTTTCCGGAGAGGTAGTGGTAAAAACAAGTGCAATGCCTGATGTCATTTCCACCCTTTTGTTCCTTCATTCAAAATGGCATAAGAAGATCCAGCTGTGCTTTCTGGATCTTCAACATTGGGATTTGAACCTTGTCAGAGAAAATTGAGCCATCAATTTAGTTGTGTTGCAAAAGGACTTTCAACTCCCAAAGCTTTGCTCTTTAGAAAAGCCTCTGCAGAGACAGCAGTGGAGTGAATATATGGTTTTGTCAGTAAATAGTCTTTGATCAGCACTCAAGTCTAGTGGAAGGAGAGTGGAGACGGGAATGCTTAAGCCATATTGATGGTGTGTCATTTCCAATCCCATTTAATTCAATTCAACAACTGTTTATATTGAACAGTTAATATGTGCCAGGAAAAAGGCTAGGTGCTAAACCATAAAGAGAGTCAAATATTTGTAAGCCAGAATATTTGCTTTAAATATCCTAAAATCTAGGCAAAGAGACACAGGTCGCCTAAGTAACTTGAGTCCAAAGTGTAGAAAGAAAGTTTGATTCTCTCTTGTAGGTGAGGCTATTTCAACTAAAGCATGAAAGAATGAGTAGATCTTCATTGAATAAGAATATTCCGCGAAGAGGGAACAACAAAATCTAATGTCAAAGGTGCGGCAAGCACACATCTCCATCTAAATCTGCTACTATAAAATCCTTCTAGAGTCCTCGTTGCCTGAAATATCTCACAGGGAGTCCACAACCCTTCAGCCTGCCTGTCTGGTCTACTCATTGTTTGCTTCAGGATCCACCCAGGATGCTAAAACTATATGATAAAGCACCTGTATTTCTTTAAAACAATACCTTCTATTTCATGTCTCTCTAAGCTTGCCTTTGCTAGCCCATTGACTCAAAGTTGGTTTATCCAGCTGCAAATCTATCTCCGTGGAGACTCAGTTCACCTATCGCCTCTGCTATAAAGGCTTCCTTGATAGTCCCAGATAACATCACATGTTGCTACATCTTTCTCTGCATGTTTTATGCTGTCTTTCTTGACTCTTGAATGTACATGTCAATGTATAAATTGAGTGGAATCACACATAGCACATTCAGAAAGAGGCAAGTTGGAAAGAACATGACATACCCTATTCATGAACACAGTTGAATAGGCTTATATAAATCAGGCTAAGAAATTTTGTTTTATTTTGTATAGAAGAACCATTGGAGAACTTGGAACACAGCTGCATATATCCAGAATTTCTCTGTGAGGAGAGAAATCTAACAGTTATGTGTAGAAAAGTTCAGCATGGGAGAAATCAGAGTCGAAGTGACCCATTTAGTCAATGAGATGGTGAAATGAGGCAGTTACAGCTGGAATGAGAACAGGAAAGTGAAAGACATTCTAGAGAAGGAACAGAGCAGTTAACAATGGATTGATTAGAAGAGGGAGGAAGAGTGAAGAGGCAGGGGTGGATTTCCTCTTCCAGTTCTCTTATCACTAGAGACATGATTGGGAAGGGATGCACCTTCACTACTCCTCTTCCTGTTCATTGTTTAAAAAGTGAGTTATAAGTCTGTTCAGTTCAGAATTCCAGAACAGAGATTTTTAACCATACTTCTGGGTAGGAAGAATTGGGTGTTCGAAGCCTACACTCAAAGTTGTTGTGATCCATTCTTGTCTTCGATTACAGTCAAATCAGTAAGTTATCTATTCAAAGCAGCAATTCCCTATTCTCTCTCCTGTCAATAATTCTAGAAACCTGGTACTCCAAGCACAGCTCATAAAACAGCATCAGCACTCGTACCAAGGGTCTTGGAGAAATGCACACAGACTCTCAAGTCCCATCCCACAGCCTACTAAGTCAGAATTTGCATTTTAACAAGCGACTGGCTTATTCCTACAAATATCAAAACTCGAGAAGTACTACTATAGGAAATTATCATTCCAGTGCCAGACAACTAGATAGAAAGTAAAATTCTCAGTGTAGGCTCCACATCAGAATCACCTACAGAAATTTTAAGAGACCTAACTCCCTATTCTGCATCCTAGAAAATTAAACCAAAATTTTTAGGCATGGATCCTAAATAATTGAACTAACTGTCCCCTACTAGACAGAATTAAACTTTCTTTCTGCACTTTGGGCTTTTTTATTTTTATTTATTTATTTATTTATATTTTTTTTGGCTTTGAGGATTGAACTCAGGGCCTTGTGCCTGCGAGGCAACCACTCTAACCACTGAGCTAAATCCCCAGTCTGCACTTTGGACTTTTTAGGCATGAATTTAGGCATGGACACCAGCACCTTTAAGAATTTTCAAATGATCTCATATCCAGACAAGATTGAAGACCACAGACATAAATTTAGGATAAGGTTTAGATTTGGACATATAGGGAAAAAACTCCCTTTTTTCTTCTCATATCCTTTGTCTAGTCGTGAATTCTATACCAAGTGTTTCAGTCCAATTTAGCAAAGAGACCTAATTTGTTTTTTGGAATAGACTCTATCAAAAATAAAGTGGAACTTTGATGACTCATTTGCTGTCATTGTTTGGGTTTATCGCACTCAGGATTTTTGCAGAGAGGAGGAATAGGCTAGACGAGATAGAATTCAGGGATTTTCATGCGTCTCCTAGCCAAATATGGTAATACCGCTCCAGCAGTATCTAGACCTCCAACTGTTAAAGTGAAATTAGGATTTCTATGCCAGTGAGACTGGAGATGCTCTGGACTGAAACAGAGGAAAAGAGACCAACTCCACACAAGGAAAGTAGGCATAATGTACTGCAAACATGTACTACTAAAAATAAATAAGTAAAAGATTAAAGCTGAATTCCCCTTTTCAAAAAGTGGGACCAGCTGATTAAAGAGAAAGCTTCAAAAAGAGTATTGTACTCCTCCCTCTTTGTGGAACCCTTTGCCCAACACAAGTCAAACGCACAGTACAGATTGTTCCACACCTGCCTTCTATCTTTTGGTCTCAGTGGTTCAGTCCCCCCTACACACACACACACACACACACACACACACACACACTTCGGTATTTGCAAATGAAACTATCTGACCAGAGGTTTGATTTAGTCCATATTTCATACAATGAAACAGTAATGAAAAAAAGCAGAACATTAATTCTCTCTGATGATATCATCAAGAAAGAAGGAAAAAAAATTCATTCCACTGAGTTGATTTTATTGTAATAACACAGGACGAGCATTTATCTGAGTCAAGGGCAACAGCTGCTAGTTATCAACCACTGTAATAATGAGAAGACCAAATTGAATTATCTTCAGCCATGATTAAAGATCAGAGAAGATTTTTTTTAATAAACCTAGTCTTGTTTTTCTTCGTCAGAAATGGTTAGGTTAAGCTAGCTGGCTAAACGGAGATGGAAAACTGGAGGCTTTTTCAATAAAGTAGCCAAGCAGGAGAGAAGTGCAGGAATGGCCAGGTGCATTTGTGGGTAGATGGATAGGTGTATGGCTGTATAGATAAATAAATAGCAGAGAATGTAATAGGCAGAACATTTGCGAGGGCAATCGGGGATATCACCAGTTCCATTGTTGCTGAAAACAGTGGATTCAAGAACAATCATAACAATATATCAGCCTTCGCTTTCTGAGTACCAACTCTGTGCCAAGTACTGACTTAGATAGTATATAATATTTGTATTTATTACATGATTTAAATAATAACATTGCAGAGCAAGTGTCTGAGTTAGATTTTCTGGAGTCAATGGTTTTTTGAGAGACAGATTTAATAGAGGACATTTATAGGTTACAATATTCACCCACAAGCCAAATGCAAGAAGTGATGAATGTCTATCTAGGCACTGGAGACCCAGAAGATCCAGTCAAGGGCCGAGACCCCACAGCACTGTCCCATGTACATCCGTGTCTGCAGATGATGGCTGAAGAAATCTTCACTGGAACCAGGATACGAAGCTCACAGCAGAGATGACAGTCAGCGCTCCCCCGAAGCAACAGCAGCCATCCTTGACAACAGCAAGGTCCCGAGCTCCTTCCTCAATGAGAACAGCCAAGTTCCTTTCAGGAGAACCAGCCGCAGCAGAGCTTCTCCTGGGAAACAGCCCGCCAACTAGCTACGGCTGCCACTCTGCCTTATGGTGCATCAGCAACAATCCTCAGGTGGATCTCGTACGCTCAGCATCACACCAGCTCAGTCCAGCTGGGTGTTCTGGCTCAAGTTAACCACATTAAGTCCACCACAGCAAGTATCATGTTGATTTTGTAATAGTCTAAGGCATAAAAAGATTTAATGGAAAAAGTCATCTAGGGTGTAAAAATTATTAGTAATTTGCTCAAGAAATATGTAGACTTAGAATTTAAATATATACTTATCCTACTCTTAAAACCTCTGGCTCTTTTCACAGTATATTGTTTCATCAAATTAGGAAAATTATTCTTAATATTACTATAGAGGAAGAGTGGGCGGCTCCTACACATCCTCATGTGAATACGAGACACTTTCTCCACAGGAAAAATGTATTTCCTCCCATGTGAACAGTTTGTAAAATTTCAGAGAGTTTCGTGATCCCTAAACTCACATGGAGGTCCACAGTAAGAAACCTTTCTCGGAAGACTTAAAAGAATTAATGAATGAGTAGAAGTGGGAAGGAGAGAAGACAGACAAGAAAACGCAGTAGGTAGTTTGCAGAGAATGGCTTGGACTTGCTCTGTTTAGTGCAACAGTATTTTTAGAATTTCGTTCTCTTAAAATTTTCTTTTAAAATAACATGCATTATACATATATTTGCATAACTGTGAATTAATCCTTAAACACCCCTATCAGCCAGAGTGTATGTAGTGTGAGGAAAGAATGTGCACACTGCCAGCTAGACTTCTATGATGTAAGAGACATTTTCCATTAAAATCTACACCCTGCCGTACCTGAAAAGTGGCTTGAGCCACCATCACATCAAGCACAGGTCATTCTCTACACCCAGGACCATACTGTCACCATGCATTCTTCACCATAACACTGATTTTGATTTTAGTGGATGCACTCTGAAAATAAGGCTTTTTAAAATGCCCGATGTCTAGTGTACTGTCCTACATTCCTTCTTGGCCGGTTTGAAACAATGCCCAAAATGATCCTATAACATCCCCTGCTACCCACAGCACCAAGGAATTGACTTTCCCTGGTCGCACATGAATTTCTCAGCATGCGTGTATTTTCTGTATTTTCTATTCTGTTCTGCTTATTGCGTTATATTCTTTTTTTTTTCCCTTGGATGATGACTTTTATTTCTCTCTTACTCTGATACCAACTAGATGTACTCAATCAACTTATATTTGAGAAGAATTTGACTTGACTTGACCCCCAAGTCCCTTATGGGCAGCACAAGGGGAAGGAGGTTAGACACTCTTGTAGAGACGTAAGCCACAAGAGATGATAAAAACCAAGAAGATGGAAGATGTTCCACCTCGGGGCTTGAAACTTTCAGGGAGAATTTTGCAAAGGGGAAGTTTGGCTCAAAGGTTTGCAAGTTCCAGGGGGAAGTATTCAAGGGAAATTGTGGTTAGTTTTGGCCAGCTTCAACTCTCCGGGCAGTGGCCACTCCCCATCCACTACCTTCTGCCCTGGGGCTGGCGGCTGTGCATACATTCCCTACAGTGGCCTGGGTAGCCAAAGAGCACTCTCCCCTCCAAATGTCAGGGGTCTCTGCACTGGCCGCTTCTTGCTGTTTCTGATTACCAATTTGGAGATAAAGAAACGGGCAGCCATTGTTTTTGTACCTCCTTCCATTCTTATAAGTCTCTCTCCCACTGTCTAAAGGAGTTATCAGGGTACTTAAAGTGATGGCTTTCTTATTTTGAACACTCTAGTTTTTTCTCTTTACTCTTTTGGGAGACAGACAAGAACATTCAAAAACAACTATAAAATACATGGAAAATTGGGAATGACCAGGGGTGTTTACAGAAAGGTGCAGGCCCAGAAAAGGCCAGAGAAGACCCAAAGTTTACACCTCAGGGTGATCTTTGACACAGACATGGCCTGCAACAACCCAGCCTCCTCCAAACCAAAACAAAAAAGAAGAAGAAGACAAAAACCAACAAACCCTGGGAAGCAAAAGAATTAGATTTGCTAATTCTTTAGAGATGACACTTTATTTAATTCGAATGCCTTTTTTTATAACAATGAAACAATAAGGTATATAAATAAACAAGGAAGTGTGATACATTCAGAAAGAAAGTATACAGAAATTTCAGTGAAGATTTAGAAAACCTAAAAAAAGAAACCAAAAACATATTCTGGAACTAAAAGGTAATCTAACTGAAATGAGAAATTCAAGAGTTCAAAGGCAGGTATGAGAGTGGAAGAATAAGCAAACGTGCAGATGGGATCATGGAAATTACTGAGCTGGAGGAACAAACTGAGAAACTCTTGAGGAAACCGAGGCCACACTTCTCAGTCATTCTCATTTCTCTTTATCTTTCAATACTCTGAGTATATTGGTATATTGCCTTCTGATGTCTAAACTTTCTGCTGTGAAATCTATTGATTATCTTACTGAGCATGCCTTGTATAAGCTGTTTTTGTCTTTTGATTTTGATGTATCTCATTGTGGGTCTCTGAGTTTGTTGAATTTCCTGGATGTTTACACAGTAAGTCCCTGACCTACAAACAAGTTCTCTTCCAGAAAAACTTTTTTAAGTCATATTCATTCATAAGCTGACAAAGCAAGTCTTATCTAGGACGCCTGTGAATCTTATAGGGTACACCTTTCAAAGTTCACGACTTTTGTTCGTAAGTCGGGAACTTGATGTATCTAGACCTTTCATCACATTTTCAGCCATTATTTCTTTGAATGCTCTCCTTATCCTTTCTTTCCTCTGGAATATCCACCAATTCATCTGTTGGTCATCTTGATAGCATGCCACAAGTCCCTTATGCCCTATTATTTTTTTGGTTAGCCCTTTCTCTGAGAGTCTGGCATGGCTACTCGTTAATGTATTTAGACAAAAACTGCCCCACATCTGCTAAGCTTCCATAGCTTCGGATTGAATGGTGCTAAAGGAGGTGTGGAAGAGCCACTTGGGCCTGGAAAGCTTGGCTCTAGGAGGGAAACTGACCGTGATTCAAAGTGCCCAGGCCCCTCAGGAATCTTGGGCGTACCTGGTAGGCCTTAGGCTTCCAACTCAGGAGGGAGGACACATGAAGCTTCCCAAATCCAGGTCAGAGCTATTGATCACATCTTTCATTGTGATCAATGATGTTATCACAATGAAAGACATTCATGATGTGATCACAATGAAAGACATCACTTTCTGGCAAAGGAGAATGGCAAAATCACAGCAGTGATGAAGTCTATTGCTTCTCTAATTTCAATACACAGATGAGTCTCCTGAGATCTTGTTAAAATGCAGATTCTGATTCAGTTAGTGTGAATTTGGCTGGAAACATTTGCACTTTTAAAATGCTCTCAGATTACCCGGGGATGTTGAATGGCTAGTTCATGGACAACATTTGTTAATAGCAAAGGTGTAATGAAGCAGCATGGGGTATGTAGACATGGGTTTGAGATCTAGCTCAACTATTTCTTGAGTGGCCACAGGCAAGTCACCTAATTACTGTGAGCCCATTTTCTCATCTAGAAAAATGTTTCATCTCCTAGGATTCTTGTGAGGGAGGTAAAAAGTATCATTGTAATGCTTAACAAAGTGTTCTTTTGTGATAAAACATAGGGAGAGAAAAATTTGTACTGATCTCTTTATGTTTCCATCTCTGCCAGCCCATTGGTAGCCAATGTGATGAGTCATTCTTCTAGGATACTGAAATGAACATGTTTACCAGTAGATAGGGTTACTTCTGCTCCCATCTGCGTACATTGTCCTGCCTTAGGTATCTAGTTCATTTCACTTATGTCTACAACTGAGTCACACGTATTGTAGCTGCGCAGCACACTTAGCCATCTCTAATTTAGGAGAAAAGATTAAAATAGCTAAATCTTGTACTCTCAGTAGACTTCTACTAGGCTTATCACTGGGATTCACCAGGTAGTCAGCTATTAACGAAGAAGAGCTTTGTCTTCTGTATGAGTATTTTTCCTTATATACATAGCCACCTTCATTGACAGTCACCAACACACGTGGTGTTGGAGCCATGGACTACATTAATTAAATTCCTAGCTTAATATTTCTCTTCATTTTTTCACAATCTCCCCTTAATATCTTAATTTTAATTGCCATCTTTCTACCACTGTTACCATCACTTTTTCTATCATCATCTTCATCGTTATTCTCCACCAAAACCACAACACAACTTTTTTTCAATACAAATTGAATCGAATTTACTGAATTCTGCATTGTGCTTTGTGCCATGGTTCTGTCCTCTGAACTTGTGTGGCTGAATGAGCCATGTCCCTTTGAACAGTCTGAGTGGGCAGGACACTCTCATACCAGGCACTAGGGATATCAGGCTATACAACACTACTCACTGGCATGAAATCAAGAATAAGGGCTAAAGTCAGTGACCGGAGAAAATGTGAGTCACAAGTAGTGATTTCCCTTAGTGAGTGGGAAAGGACAGAAGAGGTAGGAATGGTCACTGAGTTTCCCCAAACTTCAGGCTTGTCTTGGAGAGAGAAAAGAACGCTGGCTGTGAATAAAGGCAGCAAGCAGAGAATCTGTTCACACTAGCTACAGGATTCTTATCTGGTTTGGACATTATCTGAAATTAAAATCATACCTGACATATGAGGTCTTGGAAGAAATGCATCATGGCTTTCCCACCTGAGATAATCTCTGTGTACTTCTTGTGCAATAAGGCGGAAGGCAGATAAAGCTCAAATGCCCCCCTTTTCTTTCTGGAAGGAAAATAGTTTCTCCAGGACTTTTAGAGAAAATCAGCCAAGTGTCCCTACCATGGTCAGAAAGTTACTCACTGCCTTTTTTTTTTTTTTTCTTTTTTTTTGAAAGAGCTCATGTTGGTTTCTGGACCCAGAATAAATGTCAAGTGTCCTAGTCTCTAAACCTCACTTGGATCTAGCTCGGCACCTGATGGGGGTTATGCTGCCATGCTGCTTTCTTCCATATTTGTTACTCAATCTTGCAAAAACCTATAATAAAGACAGGATTGCTAATCTCCTTTGAGGGCACTGAGTGTCAGATGGTGCAGGGACTTTCAAATATAAACAAACTTTAGATTAAATCACAAATCCTTCAACTTGGACTCAACACCCTTTATTCTAAGGAGACTTTGCCAAGCTTTTACATAAAGGACCAAATAGTAAATATTTGAGGCTTTTCCAGCAACTATTAAACTCGATGACTGCAGTAGGAAGACAGCTGTGGGTAATGCATAAATGAAAGAAGGTCACCATGTTCCAGTAATGTACCACTATGTCTCTCTGTAACACAGGCAGCCAGCCCACGGGCCGTATATAGTTGGCTGACTTCTATTGTAGAATTCTCTTTGGACTCTCACCCTTGTTACCAAATGAAAAGTAAACAGGCAAAAACAGTTTAGTTACTTTTGAGCGTCCCTCCTGTCCAATAAATACTTTGTAATCCAGGCCTGGTCCCGGGTCCTAAATCCCACACTGATATTTCTCAGGTTCAACACGTTCCACGTCAATCATTGACTGCCCTAAACTTCCATGTGGAAATGGACAATATCTTAGAAAATAGACCACGTTCTTCTTATTTTTCTTTATGGATCGACCTATGGTTTAACTTAAGGACTTGTACCATATGAGTAGAGAAATTGAGGTCTGTTGTGTTACATAGTGGATTTACTTTTCTACCACAGTTTCAGAAAAATACAGACATATATTTTCTTCCTACTGGGCAGTTTTCCTATTGACTTTTCATAAAAAAAAAAAGAGTAGAAAAATTAGGTTGTAACTCAGGGAAAATATGTATGCCACAGGCTAGGTGGATATGAATGAAGTATTTCCTTTCCAGTGGAGACTGGAGCTGAATGCAGAGTTAGCACATCTATTAGACTTTCTCCCTCAGACATCAGATATTGTAATAAGCCTCTGAGAAGTGCTGGCTCCCATTCAAGTCACAATCAAATCCTCTAATGAGGACTTACTGTACAGATAATCTCTATTGTGGATTAAAGGAAAACCCATAGACTCTGACCACTATATGATACAGGTGGCTAAAAATGCCATTTTTCTGAGAACTTCTAAGAACTGATCATTTACTGTTTCCCCAGGGAAACAGCAGCCAGAACATTTTTGTACCAAAATAATCAGAATATCATCGCTCCACGGGCGAATGGGGGAATTTGGGGTTGTCAAAAACCATCCTCAATAGAAACTAGTGGATGCTAAAATCAAGAAAGTGTATAGATGTGACAGTTAAGTGGAAAACACAGTCAAGATGTAGACAAAAAATATTTAAGAGTATTTCCTATAAATAAGTGTATGGTTTATGCCTAACGTCAATGGTTTGGTGCAAAAGTGGACCACCCTCACCTAAAGGGCTGGTAAAGAAAGAAAATTGGGGTTAGGGATTTAACTCAGTGGTAGAGCGCTTGTCTAGCAAGCACAAGACCCTGAGTTCAATTCCCAGCACCCCCCCAAAAAAGAAAGAAAATTGATTCACTTGATATGAACCTATTTAAGGTTCTTAATTAGCAAAACCACCAATAATTAAGAAATGCTAGTGCAGGTACCACAGTATAGTGCAGTACCCTTGCCAACTTCTCTGTAAGAGACAACGCAACAATCAGAAATCCAAGCACTTGGCCATTCATTCACAGTTGCATGAGTGTATGTTTCTATTCATTTATGCATGCAAGCATGCATCTATTCCTGGGTTAATTTGCATAGTAGCCTCCCAAGATATATTTAAATGCATAAGTACAGGAATTCATTTATTCATGCATCCATGAAAGTTCGATTCCTTCAATCATAGATTCTTAAAAGTATTCATTAATCTGTTCAGAAAGCTGAACATTTAAAACTTATCATACAAAAAGCATGGCATTAAGTTTTGTGTAGAATGAAGATGAGTCCCCGCTGTCACAGAGTGTGCAAGCAGAAAGGGAGGACAAAAAATAGGAGCTTCGAAAGGCTAAACATTATGTCAATACAGAAGATGTGTGGCACCTGAAAAGCTGTAGAAGTTCATAGCAAGGAAGATTCACTTTGGTGTGGGGCAGAAACTAGTGGCGTGGAAGCGTGTTTGGCAAGAGAACACAGGTGTAAGCCGAACCATGGAGAGTAGATGGAAATCTGGACATGACCATCTAGGCCAAGAGAACTGTAGGCAGTGAGTTGAAAAACACATGGCTATGGAGGAGCAGGTGCTGGAGGGAAGGAGGGGGTTCTACGTGGCTGGAAAACAGAGATGGGAGAGAAGCCCAAGAGGCAAGCGAACACCAAATGATTCAGAGCTTTGGACCTCAAGCAGAGGAGATGGGACCTGATGTTACGGGGGCTCATAAGTTGCTAAAGGTTTCTGGACAAACTTTTACTATCAGAAATGGGCTCGAAGAGATTTACTTAGATGGTCATGGGTTAGCAGGCAGGGAGACCAGCGAGGAAGCCACTGATGGGGAGGGTGGTGAGAGCAAGACCTGGGAATAGGAAGAAAGTAGAGGAGATGTGGTGGAGAGACAGGTTTGGAAGGTGTTTTGGTAGGATTGAAAACCTGTTGTAGAGAGAGGGGAAGAGTAAGTTTCTTCAGGGTTTTCAGTTAGATGTACAGGAGATACAGCTGTCATTTCAGTATAATGAAGGAACAGAGGAAGGGGAAGTAGGCTGGAAAGGAAGAGATGGCGCTTGGCCTGGCTGTGCTAGGACTCTTCCTGATGCTGACGTATGTCCTGGAAAGCAGAGGTGCGCGCGCGCGCACACACACACACACACACACACACACACACACACACACACACAGTCTCAGGGCTCCATCACCTGCACCATTAGCCTCAACTCCTCACACTGCCCACTAGCAGCCAGGCCTCTGGTACTTGAAACCAGAATGGAGCAAGTAGAGTTTTGTTGAGGGAGTAGAATTACGCACCGAGTGACTTCTGGAGTTTGCCTGTGTCTAGTGTCTCTTCTCCCAGTGCGTCTCAACCTTGGCCTGAGCTAATGAACAGCAAAGCTATCTTTTGTTTGTCATTTTGAGGTTTTCTGGTTGATTAAGATCTATGCCAGCAGGCGGATATAAAATCACCAGCAATTTTTAGCTGAAGATCACAGGCCATATTCACCCCTCCTGACAAACTGCTGAACTTAATATAAAAACACTTTCCTAACCACTTTGGATGAGAGAAATTGTTAAGAGCGTTTTTTATTTCTTTTTTCTTTCCATCTGAATTGTTTTTCCCTCCTCTTGTCATTTTCTGCTTTGTTTCACACCCCCTGTAAATCAGGTATCTCTTTTAAAAGAGCAAAAATTGAATTCCTGGTTACAGACAAAAACTACAAACGAATCTCACTCTGCATGAGATCCAAAAGAGGGACAGAAGAAGCCCTGCTGCGGGGTGACACGTTGAGGTTCACTTTTCCTCATCAAACCCTGGTCCTCGCTTTCTCCTGGACCATCTCGTTGTCTTCCGCCCCCTTCCTCAGTCCTAACCTGCATCTTTGAAACTCCCTACTCTTCCTGGAGGGAAAAAAAAAAATGCAGACTTCACAGCTGCAGCCTTCTGGAGGAATGTAATTATCCAAACTGGAATAGATCCAGAACTCAGCTCCCCTATGAAAAGGGTTTCTTAGGAAAGATTAAGTGGTAACACATATGTCAACACCACTCCCAGCTCTGGAGTACTTCTGAGCAAACAAGAAAATGGCAACGGTTGCTGTTTCCGACCTGGAAATGTGCCCCGAGTCTCTCTGTACGCCGGGTGGCACAGTGCTCTTGCGTTTGTTCAGGTGTTGTATCATGGGAGCCAACAGACAGGTGAGGGGAACAACAGGTTTCACCGCTGTGAGCTTTAGGGAAATGGGAGCCAGGCAAGCAGCTGGCTTGGAGGCAACCCTATGAGGCTGGCAGTTTTAGGGACCCCAAACAGGCCACACGACCTGTTTAGTCCAGGCCTCTTCTTGTTTCTTGTAGCCCTCGGCCTTGGCTGGCATGGCAACACTGCCCTCTGCTGGGGCCGCGCTGTCATCACAGCCCACCCGAACTCCTGTGGGCAAGGACAATAGCCAGGAGGAAGATGGAGAGAAGAAAAACGAGGGCTGAGCCGCCTGTAGGGTCAGCTCTGGTGTGGCTAGACTGTCAAGAGTCGCCATCTCTGACGTCTGCCCTAAGCCAGTGTTTTGGAATCAGACGAACACCTCTGCCATATACTTGCCATGTGGCCCTGGGCATGCTTTACCTTTCTGAGATTTAAAACAGAGAGAAAATCACCTACATTACAGGGCTGTGGTGAGTGTGAAATGAAAGCCACCCTTTCTGCAAGGGTGAACATATGTCCCGATTTCTCCGGGATGGTCCCTGTACAGCCTGCGATCCTAATGTAATTAGCAACGGCATCTCTTTCATTTTCACAAAGGCCCCATGTAAGTAATAAATGATATGGTCAGATTACATGCAACACAAGACCCCTGCTGAGAATCAGTTACTCCGTGGACCCTAGTTTCACTCTGCTTTATTAGAATGTGAATGTGTATGTCCATTTGTACCAGAACAGGTGATACAGTTTCCATCCTTTTCTGTCTATGGGGCAGACTGGATGCTTGCTTCATTGCATACAATTTTAGGAAAATTCAGGGGTAAGAGGGCTAAGAGGCATCAAAATATCAAAGCCAACAAACTGCAGTGAGTCCTCAAGCAAACCTCTTCTCTTTATGTAGGAGGGCTGATGAATCTTGCTTTACCTCTTTGCAGACCTGTGGCTAGACCCCAAAGCAGCAGTGGTTTTGAAATCACGGGACGAGAGAGAAGCAAGTTATCATTGTCTTGTTTCCAATGGCTGCTGCTGTGGTTTATATCTAGGATGTCCCCAAGAGTCTCAAATGCTCAGAGGGAGGGGTTTTGTAACATAATTCAATCATGAGTGTTCTATACTCATTGATAGATTGCTCCATCAATGAGTTCATAGCTAAATGAGCTGTCAGAAGGTGGAAGTCACTAGAGGCGTGTTTTGGAGGGAATATCTTTCTCCCTAGCTCCCTAGCTTTTCTCTCTCTCGCTCCTGGCTGCTTGAGGATTGAGGAGTCTTCTTAAGCCACGCCCTTCCACCCTGCTGCTTTTGGCTGGAGCCAGCCAACCATGTGTGGACCAAACACCAAAACCACCAGCCAAAATAAACCTCTCCTTCTTCAAGCTGCAAATGTCCAGCGATGTGTCCCCGGGAAGAGAAAGGGAATAAAACCAATAACAACTACCCACAGTTGAGAAATATCTCTAAAACGAGACACAAAACATCAGCCTCTATCGACTCATGCCGGCCTACCACGCAATTTTTTTCTTCCCAGCCTGAGAAAGATGGAGAATTATTGAAATGTTTACCACTGTCACAGCCCAACTCAGTGACAATGGCCCAATTTTGTTGCACAGACATCCCTGAGGGGATAGTGGCACCAATGCCAGGGTTGCAGCTGATCTGCATGTCTATTTACATAAATTTGCATCATGGTGGTGTCGAAATAGATGCCAGTGTGAAGGGAAGTGGCTTTCTCCTGGACTAACGCATCTCAACGAACACAGCAGTGAAAAGCCCTCACTCTGGACCTGGCCCATCTCCTGTCGGTGTGACCTTGGATGAGTTAACCTCATTGTACTGTGTCTCCTCCTCTGGAAATGGGAATGAGAATAACACAAACTACAGAAGGTCATTGCCAGGACTAAGCTGATGTGTGTGAAGGACGTAGGGAATCACTTGGCCTAGTAAATGCTCAGGGATTTGCAGCTATTCTTACCCCAGAGCCTGCCCACTGTCGCTCCTCGTCAACCTTGACAAGAGTACCTCTGTTCTTGTCCTTCTGTAAATCATTGGAATTTTAGAACCAGGAGGAATTTTAGAACATCTAATCAGTCACTTTCAAACTTTTATTTTATTTCTTTTAAAATAACTATAGAACACTTTCTGAAAATGAAAGCTTATGTGGAAACCAGCATGAGGAGCTCTGGAACACCGTGGTTAAGAAAACGGCTTTGTAGACAGACAAGTCTGATTTCCAGGTTGGGCAAAGCTATTTATTAGCCTTGTGACTCGGGGCAAAGGATTTGCCTTGGCTGTAGGCCTCTTTTTCATAAATTATGAAACAGTGAGAATAACTGTAAATATTTCATAAGATTTTTATGAAGCTAAATGATCTCACACCTATGGAGTGTTTAGTGCAATGCCTGGCACATAATAGGGACTCAATAATTAGGTTAACTCTTAAAAGTGTAAAATGTGAAATAGATATGAGCAGAAGTATTCCAGTGGAAATAGTCAAGAGAACTGGAATCACATGAGGCCCTGCAGGGAGTCCCCGTGACTCTACAGAACACACTTAAGGGCTCCTGATCGCAGCCAACATTTTTGGAAACCAAAATGTAGGATGCTCCCAACCTCTAATCACACCTACCGTTAATTATCACCTTCCCTGTCCCTAACCAGGGTTCTAATGGTGCCACTATAGTCTCCTAGCTGCACAATAGCCCTCCTTTCTTTTTGACCTTTTACAACAGCCATGAGTAAACCTCTCTGGTTTAAAGGTCCTCTTCCAGGCCAGATAAAACTGAGCAGGACCATGTGGCATCTCTTGCATTTGCTTCCCAGTGGGGCGGAAGTGTCCTGAACTTGCACTTCTAATGTGTCCTGCTCCCTCCCTGTGTTTTCCGCTGCTAGCAGCCAAAGGGGGAATGAGTCATTTGGTTAAAAATAAAAACAATACCATCTTTCCCCTAATGGCTTTGTTCATGATCACTGCAGGCTGGCACTGCTACACATACCAAGCAGCCAGGGACAGCCAGTGGGCATCCCAGGAAGCCAGCTTACCACAGATTTGCTTTCACCTTTGTTTTGCTGAAACACAGAGATCCAGCCATTACAGGAATCCAGCCGTCCTGCCTTGGCTGGGCCATGGGTGGTGTGAGGGTCTGGACCAGGTTAGAATGGTAGAAGGGCTGACCACGATCCAGAAGGGAGGGCCAGTGAGGGAGCCAGGAGTTGCTAACTTAGAGGACAGACAAATGGATTAACAGCCCATAAGGAGTTAGTCCAAGTCATTAATTTAGGCAAGATGCAGAAAAGGAGAGTAATTTGTCTCTGGTCACTTACATGAGAGTGAGAGAAACAAGACACAAATTCAAGGCTTCTGTCTGCAATAATTGTGAAGGCCTTTGCTACTCTTGCCATTCTACTTGTGTTCACAGCAACATGCTAAATGCTTAATGCTCATTTTATCTTTCAGTACTCAAAACAATCCTAGGAGGTCGGTATTCTTATTTTCCCCATGTAACCAACACGAAAAGTGAAATTTCGAGAGGTTATTTGCCTAAGCTCCACCAGCTGGTTTGTGGTGAAGCGGTGCAGGAAATAGATTCCCTGGAGACCAGAACATAGTTTCTCAAGCACAGGAGCCTCCACATTTGGGGTGTGGGTGTATTTGTCTGTGCTAAGAGACCAGGTCATTGTCGCGTTAATTACAGAATCCTCAGTTCATAGCATAATACCTGATCAGGAACTGGCACCCAACAATTATTCGTTGTACTCGTGGGTGAGGACCACAATGTTTGCTCTATTAGGGGCAAATTTCTTCCTCTAATTAACAATGCTGATGAACTCTGTACGTCTGGTCAGGACATTTTCTTCTAGCCAGTTTGGGGTAGTGTCTCTCCTCATTTTCCATCAGACACTGTCTACACACATGATTTATGCTCAGGCTAGTGAGAGGAAATCAATGTCGGGGTCAAACTGGAGGAAGCCACATGACTTTGGAGAGGTTCTCATCTTCAGTGAACCTCAGTTTACTTGGTAGAGGGAACCAGATGGTTTTCAAGCCTTCGTCCAGTAAGGGCTTGATCGCCACATGCTACAAAGCGAAGTTTCTGAACCCCAGCATGGTGGACATTTTGAACTAGGTGACTTTTTGTGGAGACCTGGCCAGGATCTTAGAAGAAGCTTAGCCACACCCTCCGCTTCCACCAGCTCTTCCTTCACTGTGACACATAAAAATGTCTCTGAACTTGCAACACCATCAAAACACCTTCAAATACTCCACATTGAAAACATCTCCAGGGAGGAGGAAATAAAACCTCTCATGTGAATAACCCAAGTTCTGCCCTGGCTGTGAGCTCAGTATCATTAGGCAGGTCTCTTGCCCTTCCTGGTCTCGACCTGCAAAATGACAGAGTTGTTCCACTCGGTCAGGATGACTGAGCCACGAATGTCCTCCACTCGTGATCCTTTCCTGCCTGTGCTGTGGGTGGAGGTAATGATCAGTGTATGGACCTGGTGTTTCACGTGCCAGTGCAGGCATGTAACTGTCAGAGTGCATTCCTTATGTGAAGGGCAGGATGGGGAGTGGCTCAGTATTATGTTCCCTGTATTTGCACAACCTCACAGATTACGTTTGCAACATAAGAAAAGTCAAGTAAGGTCCATTTCAAGCCTTCCACCGGTCTTAAATGTCCGTGCTCCAAGCTCTGTACCATCCTGTTCATCTCAACCCTGCCTAACTCAGTCTCCTTAAAATAGACAGATAGATGACTCTAGATAGATGGACAGACAAGCGATAGATAGATAGATAGATAGATAGATAGATAGATAGATAGATAGATAGGCAGATAGGCAGACAGGCAGACAAACAGATAGACGATAGATAATAAACAGACAAATAGATGATAGATAAATAGATAATAGACAAAGGACAAATAGATTGTAGCTTGATAGATGTATTCTATTCATTCTGTTTCTCTGGAACTCTGACTGAAGTAATGTACTAGCTCATCATCCTCAATAACATCCACACATCATTCAGCAGTCTGGTGAATATACATGCCAGAAACTCTGATAGGTGCTCTGATCATCATTTCTCAAAGGATTTAATTCTACATCTTTCCGCTTCTTGGCCATGAGCTCCCCTTTGGAAAGTGGACACAGCATCACCACTCCCTGTAGAGCCTCAAATATTCCTCTTCTTCTCTCTGGAAGGAGCCCTTTGTAATGGCTTGGGCAAGTGTGGTTATTTATGGCAAACTCGGGGAGAGTATCACCAGATGTTCAGATTCTAAGCATTCAAGGACTGAGATTTTGTATGGTTTGTCCACTTCTGCATTCACCATATATGGAGCAGGACCTCACTGCCTAAATAAATGAAAGGTTTTACTTTGCCATTGGTCAGCTTAGAATACGAGGGTAACATCTATCCATGTTCACACTGAATACATTGGTAAATGTCCAATCAGGTCACAAAATCAAAACACATTCCGACTTGGAGAGTGGTTTTTCCGTGAACTCCAAAACAACTGTTTTCAGAGTTCATGGTGAAGGTATAAAACTCTGGCCAAATACAAAGACATACTATACCAATTCAAGAGTTGTTTTGTCCAAAATGTGTTCATGGTGGTAAAGAGGGCAGAGGTCCCAAAGATCTCCATCACATTCGCCTTATACTTTCTCTTCTTTTTTTTACTCCTTTCTTTTCTTTTCTGGCTTTTAGGCTTTCTTTAAATCCTCGAGTCTCTGAAGAATACAATTTTAAAAGAATTGACGATATCTATTGTGAGCAGAAGATTGGTGTTGTTGAAAGAGCACACTGCAAGGAGGAAAACTTGGGCTTAGACTTCTGCCTCTGGCTTGCTATGAGCCTTCTGTCAAGGTGTTTCCCTTCTCTATGCCTCATTTTTCCCATCTGTAAAATAGGACAGATGGAGTAACATTGGGCAGTCTGAATGAGTAGAACAATCTAGAACAAATGAAAGAGACATTCATGTGCTCTGCTGACTTCCTCTTTTGCAATAGTGTTCCTTTTTATCTCACCTGTGGTACATCTCTTCCCTCCCGAAGAAGCTGAGGATGCAGGGGACCCAATGACCCAGGTTCAGACGATGGTACATCAGCAGCACTAACACAGCAACATCATGGGGTTACTATAGCAACTGGCACTCTTGGGTGGTGCAATCGGAATCGAGTGGCCGCACGATATCATTGGAAGTGACAAGAGAGACAACAGAAGACTCGAAGTTACGATGGCGGGTGGGACGCTGTCTGGCTTGAGTCCATGAAGGCTCGCTGCCGTGGCCATGTTCTGAGCAATTAGAGGAAACATCAGTGTCTGTTTGCCAGATAATTACAGAATATCACTCAAATGTCGTCCAGCCGGAAGCCTCGCATGCCCTGACTGAACACAATCGATGTCTCCTGCGTTAGCGCATTAATATTGGGTGAGCGTCTTGTAACTTCTCTGGGCACAAGCCTTGTTGGGATCGGACCCGCTTTCTCAGGATGCTCTTTTCCAACACGCAAATATGTACACATTTCTTTTGGGACTGCTGTTTTGTCTCAAAGTTTCCAACTTCTCACTTTTGTGTGCATTCCCTTGCCAGAGTTACAGAGCACCTATCTTCCAAATCCTGCTTCTATCACTTCTTGGGGTAACCTTAGACAACCTTTATGAACCTTGGATTTCATATTACTCTGCTTGGTCAGGTCCCCAGCTTTCTGAGATAATGAAATTATCCGATGCATTTTAAAGCACATTAAAAACTACAAAGATATTGTTCAAATGTTAGTGTTTTGTGATCTAAATGGCTACTTACATTTTCAGAATTCTTTCATCTTCACAGTCATTTCCCAAGCTGGATGCCAGGGAGGGAAGTCTAGTTCCATGAAATAATAAAGACAGTGCTCTAAAGAAAAGAAGTTAAAAAGGATTTGCAGAAAAAGTAAAATTGAATTTCAATTATGCAAAAACCTTTATGCAGACCTACACAGTACCTTTAAGCTAGAAAAGTTATTTGGCCACAGAAGTTTGTATTTTTGTCATTGTTGTTATTTTCTTCCATCCTCCCAACGATCACTTGTTTTTATTTCCTGGAACGAATTTAACAGGCAATAAAATTTGAGAATTACTGATCTATGCTATCTTCTATTGAAGGAGGTGCATTTTAAAGACTACTTTAAAGCTAGAAAAATTAAAGCCAGGAAATCAAACAAAGTAAAGCACAGAGAAATTAGGTCACTTCATTTTTTTCTAGACTTCAAATTATTTTTTCTTTTTCTTTGCCAGAAATGCAAATTCTCATTCCTTTCCGAAAAGCCTCCTGGAACAGAAATTCTAGGGGTGAAGCTCAGCAATTCCTGTTATTTCGCAGGCACTCTCAAGTGATTCTGATACATGCTAATGTTTCAAATTCACTAATTCAAAGTCACTAATATAGTTACTTATTAATTGTTCTCTTTTCAATTCCGTATGACTCAGTTTGGACAATAAATTGGATGGTAATGCTAAACACAGCTATACTGGCTAAAATGTTTTGTTAAATAATCCCATTCCTTTTTGTAAACAGCAACTGCACACACACACACATGCACACACACACACACACAGAGTCACATCTATACACACCTAGTCACTCAACTCTCCTCCTCCAGGATGTTCTGGAACGCTGACCAATTGAGCTGCTAAAGAATTAATGCCTGACACTCCAGAGCACCCTTGTCTTCACTAAGCAGGGTCCCTTCAGAAAGAGCACTACCCTTATTCTACCCTCATTGTGACAATTAAATGATTACCATCCCAAGTGCTTAGCACTGTGCCTGTTATAGAAGGAGAACCCAATATATGAGAGTTGTTTCTATTTATGTTCAGTGTTTACTGTATGCTGTAAACTGTGGTAGGTTTAGAGCACTGGAAAATAAAGAAGACAGCAAGCCCCTGTGTCACAGTTAAAGTAGAGTTTAAATTGATCGGCTTTGGGTTCACCCTGGGCACTGGTGGAGCACACATCTAGGTGTGCATGAGTGGGTCATGGAGGAGTCGCCTTGAGGGCTGTGCCTGGTCCGTCGCCCTTTCCTCTTTCACATTCTTCCCCTGCACTGCTTCCCAGCCACCAAACACTAAACAGCTTTGCTCAGCCACGACCTTCAGCCCTGTCTCTGCCCTGGAGCCAGCCAATCATAGATGGAAGAAATCATAAGCAAATTAAACTTCCCTCCTTTACACTGCGGGTGTTTGGCATTGTCTCAGTGCCGAAAGGGTGACTGAAGCACTCTGCCTTCACGGAGCTCATGATTTCGTTGGAAATCCTGACTGCTCATAATTCTGGTGCAGAGGGACAGTGCTTTAGTGGACAAGTCAGAGCAATGTAGCACACATTCTGGCAAGAGTGTGAAATGTGAAGACGGGTTCACACCTAAAGCAAAGCAGTGGCAATGTGAAAAAAATCCAGAAGTTGAGAAAGAGTGCGGTGTTTTGAGGGGAAGTGGAAATAGCTAAGACTGGCTCATTTCCCAACTGCACGGTGGGGGAAAAATAGTGAAGAAGAAGAGTAGATAAGTCTGAAGGTGTTGGCAAAGGCCTAATGATCGGGAGCAAAAATTATGTGAGGGTATTAGAAAGCCATGGAACGCTCCCCAGCAGAGGAGCAGTATGTTTACATTAGTGTCATGAAGCCTGTTCTGGCTATTGTGTATCTGTGTGTGACTGAGTGAAGAGGGCCGAGAATTAGCACCAAAGATCACCAGTGCTTCTCTGGCTGAGGACAGTGGAGGGGACATGAAACTGTAGGTCTACAACCATGTTTACGAGATTCACTTCAAAGTTACAAAATAAAATGTCACTTTCTCTCTCTCCATACATCATTAAAATTTGTTGCAGAAATCGAAATGATCACACTCTAGCCTGGGCACTTTGATCTCTAATGGGATCTTCTTTTCATTACTCTTTCTATCTTTCTTGCCCAAACCTAAAGCCTCCATTTAGGTCTCTAACACATGGAACATCTATTAGCCCATCATCTATTATCGATCTATCTCTATCCTATTCTGACTAATTGTGTTTAGGGTGGAGTTTCAACCTGATTGGTTTTGGGATCCACCTCGGGACTTGGCGAGGATATTTGTGGGTATATCTGGGTGAATCCTGCAGGCATGGCACTGGGGTCTAATTCTGGTCCCTCTAACTTCCACTGTGGCTGTTTCCCAGCTGGTGTGACCTAAGCTGCTTTACTCTGCCAGGTCCTTTCACCATGATGTCACTGCCATAGAACCAGCCTATCGTGGACTGAAACCGTGAGCAAATTAAATCTCTCCTCCTCTAAGTGTGGGTGTCAGATATTGTGTCCTAGTGACAGGAAGGCTGATTAAGGCACTAATAAAATTATTTTGCTTCTTATGTGATTTGCAACATAAATATGCAAGGCTGGGTAAAAGTGGAAACTGCAACAGAAAGCGAGCAGACTGTCTGTGCAGACAGCACAACACCCGGTCTCTTGTCTTTAATTTCCTTGAACTTGTCACATCACCAGGCTGCCTTCTGCACATGTGTCACTGGGTCGGGACACTGGATGAGCCAGGGCTCAAGAAAGGGAGGCCTTTGCAAAGGTGTGAGACGGGTTGCTCTGTTCTACATAGACCTCTCCTCATTGTGCCTTGGCTCAGAGTTAGCGATGCCAGAAAAGGAGAAGGTGAAAGTGAAGCTAGGAAGACATGTGTTCTTCTAGTGCAGACCAGTGCAAGAGAGCCAAAGGACACAGCACAACAGACCCACAGCTTCCAAGTGAAGTGTTCCACACCTTTTCTGAAGACAGGCACAGGGGAAAGAGAATTCTGAACACAGCAGGAAGAACCCCAGGCTGAGTTGCGGTTCTGCCACTTACCAGCTGGACAGCCTGATCTTCACTGATCCTCAGCCGTCCTATGTGTCAGTGAGAGCACTAACAATACCTACCTCTCAGGGTTATAACAAGGATTATTAGGCAGATCAAATGCAATAGTGCTAGAATCTTCTTCCCCCAAATACCTGCACAGCTCTCACCCTCAGTGTCTGCCTTGATTCCCACACCTCCTCTCAACAAGTCTGTTCTGTCTGTCCTGTCCATCACATTTAAAATTACAGCACTGTTCCCTCTTGTCCTTTCTATTCCCCTTCTGACTTTATTTTTACCCATAGAACATACCTGCATCTAACACAGAGAAGGTTCTACTTGCTTATTATTCCTGTGTGCTCCTTTTGCAGGACGGCAAGGATGGTTTGTCCACTCCCCTCATCACGATAGCACCTGTTTCAGAGCAGTGCCTGGAGCAAGCAAGCTTCCTACAGTGATAAGTTGACTGAAGGCTGAATAAAACACATCAGTAGTTTGCTCTGCATCTTCAGAACCATTTGTTAACAGTCTCTCCAACTTTTTTACTAGGTAATACATGATTACTGTCACTAAATAAACAAAAGAACAAACACTACAAAAAGACAAAATAAAATACACAAGTAATTATGGGGGAAAATGTCTCTTCAAGTGTCCTCTCTTCAGTCCATCCCCACAGGCAGCCACTGGTGACTTTTACCTTGTAGCCTTGCATGTGTCTGGTTACTCTGCACTATTTGCACTTAACCTACAAGAACATCATCAAATAGTAGCCATTTCTACTTTCATTTACAGACAAAGAAACTGAGGTAGGTTGATAAATCTTTAATATATAAGTGGAATCACAGGAAACCCAATTATCCCACAAGGGCTAAGTTGTCCACCTCCAACCTGCTATAGTCAACGCACCTTGATATTTTTCAGAATCCATCTGTTCCTTCCATAACCACTTTAGATTACTAAAGTCCTTTAATTTTACTCCAGCCACACACTGGTTCTACAATCCTGTCCTTGGTTTCTTCCCACCAGAGACAGAATTGAGGGCCCTCAAATCCTTTCTATTGCCAGTTCTTGAGTTCGCTCGGTCAGCTTCTCCCCTGCTCCTCTCTGTCTTGTCATGGCCTCTGGAATGGGCTGCTGGGAACTTCTCCCTGTTCATCAACCCTGAAGTCAACCCCGTTTAGAAATTCCCAAAAGGCCCCTTTGAGTTTCTTATTAGCAACACTGTTTGATGCCTTGCGCCAAGGAATAGATCGCTTTCCAATAAATGGGAATTTTGGAAATCGGAAAGAGAATAGCTGCCAACAAGCTTTATAATCAGCACATGCCCAAGGAAGCCAACCAAGCAGTATGAGCAATTCTTGCCATGGGATGCACTTGCCAATGTTTCCCTACAATCATTCACCCTCTTGAAGCTTCCAATTTTTTATATGTGAAATGATTGTAGCTCTCACCTTACTGTCTCGTGGGTCTGACCCCTAGTATTTTGGAAGAATCTACATAATCATGATAAGTTATGACAATCCCTTGAGATAAGAGAGTGATTTACACAGTACTCATTGAACGGGGCTATTTCTTAGACTTATAACATTGCTGAGGTGAATCTTACAGATGAATATATCTCAAGGTTCCCAAACTCTCTGCTGCACAATCTCTGGTCAAAAGTACTCAGAAGGTATAATGACAGTCTATGAACTCTTTTCAATATTTCAAAAATGCTAACGGGAATCATATATTTCCCCAATAAACTCAGACTTTAATTGCTTTTGGTGGGAATTATATCAACTAAAATTGGTACTTATTGGAAAACTAATTATCCTTTAATAAAAGGAGCTTAATAGACATACCTCTTGAAACATTGGGGATCTACGAAGAACAAGTTGTAAAAGAAGAACTTAGTTATGGGTAAAAGTGGGGGACTTTGTCCATAGGGATCCCACATTTTATGCATGAGGAAGGCAGAATCCAAAGAAGCAAGTTACATCCTGAAATTCCTCCCCACTCTGTCCTTCGTTTGGCCTCACCTGTCATATATGAATGCGCTTGATGGCCTCAGTTTGTCCTGCTCCCTCCAGTTTGCCCTTGGAACTGCAGCTAGAGTGGCCTTTTTGACACGCACCCCTTCTGCGCCAGTTGTCTGACAGCCACAGGCGACCAGCGTTGCTGTGAGAGGAAGGCATATGCCCCCTCTGGGAACACGAGGTCCTTTGTGATCTGCCTGTAGCATGTCCTGAGATGCCCACCTCTCAGTGTGCCAGGACCAGGCCCCTCCCTTCCTCTCTGAGTCTTTGAACCCACTGTGCCGCTTACTTCCACAAAATGCCTTTCCCCCATCTGTTTACCTGCTAACATAGACTCGTCCTTCAAGTTGGCATCCCCACACCCCCTCCAAGAAGCCTCCCCTGCCCTCACTCCTTCACTCCAGGACAGATGGTGTCGGCTGGGGGCCCTTCAGCACCCCTCGCTTCCCTCTGCCCCCGCTTCTCCCACTGCTCTTCCACTTTCTCAGCAGGCACGGGATTATAGAATGAACACAGCCTCCATGGGGAGAGGTGGGCTCAAAGGCCAGGTCTCCTGGCCCGGTGCTGAAGGGCTCCGTGGGCTTTGGAACACACCAAGTGCTTGGAGAAGCTCAGCCCTTAGCTTTTCTCTCTGTAGAGTCCACTTTTTGAGAACTTTTTCATCTGACTTTGAATTGGTTCCGGTATGATGTTAGGGCAGCAGAGAGGTTGGGGACCTTGGCAGACAGAGGAACCACCTTCAAGGCAGGCACCTGGAAGGGCTTCGACTCAGCGCTGCACAGGTGCCAGATTGGCCACGGACCAGAGTTGGGAGCTGGTCCCATTGGGTCAAGATTTCTCAAGGGGTGTTTTCCTCCGGCCCTCTGCTTTCTGAGACCATCAAGTAGAATACCGGGCAGGGAGGCCACATCATCTTGCACCTGTTCACAGGTGCAGGGCCATCACTCACCATGCCTCAGCACTTAAGGTCACTGCCTTCTTCAGAGGCTCCAGGACCTGGCTGGTAGCTACCGCTTTAAGAGAGAAGAAAAGCAGTAACAAACAGAGAAATCCCCGGACTCACAATCAGAAGACCCAAGGGCTTGTGAAACTTAGGGAGTCTGTATCCAGTCTACAAAGAATTTTTCTGAATTATTGCAACATCTAGCAATCCTGGACAATTAGCAACCCACGGACATTCATAGAGTCACCTATTTTATTTTTAAATGAGAAAACCAGAACTAAAAGATATCAAGTGACCCTAAGATCTGACTAAAGCATAAAACGCCTCTGTGTACTAACAGGAAAATCAACCTAGTGAGAGTTTAATTTTACCTCTATTTTGTGGGATAAGTTACTGAACCCCTCTGATTTCCACTTTTCTCACCTATAAAAAGGAGATGAAAATAGTATCACTCTTCCAGAGGCATTTATGAGATAATATGAGATAACGGACTTAATAGAGTAATGGACGTACACTAGGACTGAATACCCAGAATTTAAGAACCCTTGTTTTTGAACTCCACATCTTCTTCCCAGTCATACTGATGCAAACATGCTCTACAGGCTTGGCGAATCATTTAATCTTCTGGGCTACAATTCCTCATCTACAAAGAAGGTCTAGTGACCTTAATCAACCCCTTCGAATTTCAGTTTCCTCGAATCTAAATTGGGAAGAAGAGTTACAGTTTATATCCAACAGTATTATTCTGGTGAAGACAATGCCTAGAAAGTGTTTAACACAATATTTGGTACACAGCCAACTCTAAATATAAATTATCTATCACCACTGTGGTTATTCCTGACATCGTTGGTCTTTCCCATTATGAGATAGGATATATATCCTCTCACTCAATAAAGTGATCAGAATTCTGTTCCATTTGGACCAAAAAGAGGTAAGAATTTTGTTATTTCATTACCAAAGGCCCTTCACCCTTTTTCTTATTTCAAATTACCTAAAAGAATCATAGACTCTGAGACCTAGAAAGGTTTTAAAACTGCATCTTCCTGCTTTCCCTCCATTTGCGTACTCTCTATGATCCCTCCATCAAGTGGTCCCATTTGACATATACTTGAACACTGCTGGTGATGGGGACCTCGCTACCTTGTGAGGCAGCATTCTTGAAGTGGTCTTCTAAACTCTCTAATATTTATTCAAAATGTAAGTCACATGAAGAATTTGCAGAAACCAAACTTCAACAGCATTTTTCTCCAGACTGTAACAAACTTGCTTTCATATTTGTTGGTCATTTTTTTCCTCCCTCCTTAAAATAAAACTCTTAAGCACATTTCACCATTCAAAGTGTGTTTTTTTTTTTCCCTCCCCATCTGCTGGTTCCCACTGGGATGAAAAGCAATAAAAAGTCAGAAAGAAGTATAGGTTTGCCTTCTGGCTTTGTCACCTAGACGAATAGCACTGTAAAAAATGGTGAATGCTATCGGTTAAAGCAAACTCTTTCCTTGGCCCTGGACATTTCACTGAGTTTTCATGCAGGGGGCTTGGACAGGGAAATCTTTTCTAGGAGATAGATAAGTTGGTGAGCTAAAGATTTTGCATTAAAAACAGATTTGGGTTCTAATATCCTCCTGACAGTTGCATTTTCGTCACCCTGTTTTGTGAGTCATGAAAATAAATCTCAGGGGCACACAGGACATCTGGGGACACCATGGAATATGTGCCAATCAGAGCGTAATAAAGAAGAAACTCCTAGACATCCTTGTGGCTGTAGAAGGGTCTCTCTACAGCCAGTCATTTTGTCTCTTTCCCCAAGCTCCAGCGTCAACTTCCCCTTCTTCTCTCTCTCTTTTTTTTTTTTTTTTTTTAATGGTGCCGGGGATGGAACTCAGGGCCTTGTGCCTGCAAGGCAAGCACTCTAATCACTGAGCTAAATCCCCAGCCCCTCACTTCTTCTCTTTTTAATGTGCTTTGTATTTCTAATCAGCTTTGCTGATCTGCAACTGGCTTCAAGAAGTGGCATGAATAGACAATATGAGAGGATCTTGTAATATTTCATACTTTCCAATGCTGGTTGGAAATGTTAATATTTAATCACAGATAAAGTGTCTGAAAAGTTGCAGGAGAATTTTCCATTAAGATACAGAGATACTTGGAAAGTATTCTCACCTTGTTCGTAAACCTTATCAGGCAAGTAGACAGCATGTGGTGTTAGGCAAAGATTCTGGTAAGCTAAATCTCTTGCCCTGCTGGAGTTTGGGGGTTAATGTGAATTGCAAGTCCAGAATTAATGTAAAACTGAGAAAAGACTTCTCAATTTATGTACACTGACCAATTTGAACAGCTAAGGGACACAAAGGTACACTGAGCCTTTGATGGGCGCAGGAGGCGTGGAGGCAGGATCTCTGGAGTGACTTTGAACATTTCTGTTGTTAGACTGTCACTTGGTGAGCATGATAACAAACTAAACTGAAACTTACATTTGTGTCACAATATATAATTCACAAAAATCTCCACACCTACGGTATCACTGAGGACTCCTTTGGGGGGTTCCACTGGGCTTCCCTTTTCATCCAGGACTATGTGAAGAACCCGAACCATGAAGTTATTTGCTCAAAGCCACAGACTATTAGGCTGAGTTTTGGATGCGAGGATTCTGTCTCCAAACTCAGGACTTTTTCCTTTAAACACCTTTTCTTTCAACAGTTAACAGAGAACCAGGCCTACTTGTTGAGGGGGATGATAAAGAAGATGATAGAGATGGTGACGATGATGTCAGTGATGGTTTGGATGCTAACTTACATTATCTCTCAGTTTCTGACCTAAGTGTCAAGACCTAGTTACATATTTTCAGGCAATCTATCACTGAATCCTTATAACTATCATAACTACATGTGTTATTATTATTTACTAGTATTATTTTATTTCATAGTGCCCAAAGATCACAGAGGTTAAATATTTTTTCATGGGTATGTAAAAGATTATCAAAGTTGATTCCGAATACATATGAAAATTTTTCAATTTTACCACCATCGCAGCCTCAAAAAAAAAAAAAAAGAGCATAAGGTGGGTGTGATGGCCAGTCTTATGTGCCGACTCTCTTGGGTTAAGAGAGGCTGTCTTAGTTACTTTTCTTTGCAGAGACGCAATACTCGACATCTACAGCCCTAAAGGAGGAAAGGCTTATTTGTCTCAGTTTGTAGAGGTTTCAGTCCACAGTTGCCAGCTCCATGGCAGAGTGGCCTCTCAGAGGAGAAAGAGCTCATGTCATGGTGGCAAAGCAGACAGAGATCGGAGAAGAGAGAGGGACACAGACCCTTCCCGGCCACACTTCCAGCGGCTCGTCTCCTCCAACCAGGCTTCATCTCCTAACATCGCGTTTAGTTACGAACTCATCAGTAGACTGGTGAGTGCCACACCCCATGACCCAATCACCTCCCCAAACCCCTACCTATATGAGCACATGAGGCGCTTGGGGACACCTAGATATAAACTATAACAGATGCTCAGATAGCTGGTAAAACACTATTTTGGGCTGTGTCTGTGAAGGTGCTTATGGAAAAGAACAGCCTTTGAATGAGTGGACTGAGTAAGGATCACACTCCCCAGGGTGGGTGGGCATCCTCGAATCCACGGTGGCATGAATAGGACAAAAAGAAGGCGGAAGGGCAAATTTGCTCTCAGTCTTGTCTGGAACGGTCTTCTCCTGCTTCACTTTGGGTCTGGTCCCAAACTACACCACTAGCTGTCTTTGGGCATGTGCAGTGCAGGACCGACAAGAAAATTGCTGTACACAGCAAATCCTTTCAGGATGTTATTCAGTTAAGGATGCTCACATGTCAGCTAGAAACTAACATGGACCCAGAATTGAGGAAAGATCCTAGACGCAAACTTGTACAGCTAATTGTGTCCCAAGCTTGTGTTGAGTGCCTAGTGTGTGCAATTCTAATATACACAAATTAGATGGGGATCTTTAAAAGAATGTTGGAATTTGTAATTAGCATTGATGAATATTATTTCAGCAGAGTACAGGAGGCTAGATTACAAGGAGTAGTAGAAATATAATGGGAAGTGAGAAAGGTAATGTAATAGCAAACTGGGGATAAAATCATGATAAAAAACAAAAGGACCCTCTTTGGCTACTGTAGTAGCAAAATGGCTTAAAGGTTTATCAAAATCAAAAGATTTCTCACCCCTCCTCTTCATTTAATGAGAATTAAGCATTTTCATGAGCTAAAGAGGGGTACAATAAAGAGGCAGAAATTAAAGATACAGGAGAGAGAAGTAATAATTGATGGGAAGAAAACACTGGAGCATTGCAACCCAGAAAGGAGGGTCGCTTTCCTCTGAAGTCAGGCCCATTAAAGATTTGGATCTGGGAAGGAATCATGTCAGGTTTTCAGAACAAGAAAATCCAGGGCATGAACAAGGGGGAACATGCACACAAATCCAGATTATGTTACTCTCTAACTCTGATCTTGAACGAGTGAATTTACCTCTCCGAACCTGAGTGTTCACATTTACGAAAAGGGTGCAAAATAGAACTATGATCATCAAACTCCTTGGATTGCTCCAAAAAAGAGATCTACCAACTCGATTAATTCACAGTACCTTTAATGTCTCAGTAATTTTTTTTCACAGTGTCCTAGTCCAAAACTTACCTAACAGTTCCATTGACTGAGCAGTTGGAATCAAACAATTTTAATAAATATGTATGCTTTATCATTTAATATACATAACATGAAAAAAGATAATGCATTCATTTTTATTTTAAGAAATATAATCACTTATGGGCTGTATGCAACTGTGGAGACTCTAGAATTTCTCAAAGCTTGGAATCAGACTGGACAATGCATTTCCCATTTTCTGTTCCTCCCTGACCTTTGCACATACTTGGTTTTTTAATATAATCATGCCAAAACCCAGCAGCACGTGTATACATATGACATGGTTGGAAGGACTGTAACGTGATCTGATGCTGAGACTCTGAACTACCTGTGAACTGTGAACACCCCAGTAGCAACCTGGTGTCTGGAAGATGTCACAGGTCACACATTTTTCTCTAAAGACCTCTTAGTGCCACTCTAAGTTTTCTATGACTTCCAGGTAGCCCTTGTACATTTAGGAAAACACAATTCTAAAGATGAAATTAAATTATATGTTTAAGATGTGCTTGATGTATAATATAAAATGAGCCCTTATGAATTAATTAGATAAAGTGGAAATCCCAGTTAGCAAAGAAAAAAAGGGTGGCAGAGGAGGGGAAGAAAGGATCTGAAGAGAAAAATACCAAAAGAGAAAATCCTAATGGGCAGTACAAGCCTAAAGTATGATTAGGCCTCCCCTAGTTGTTAGGGAAACAAAGTCAAAACAACAATGAAATAACATTTTAACCCATGCAACGCATGGAAACTAATGATTGATTCTATCTTGTTGCAGATGAGGGTGCAGGAAGATAAAACTCCCTCATATTGCTAGTGAAAATTTATATTACTGCAGCATTTTTGGAAATTAAGCTGAAACTATCTAATAAAATGTAAAAATTGTATCCATTTAGCACAGCAATCCCACTTGAAGGAATCCAGCATAGAGAAATAAAAACACCAGTACACATGAATATATGGTCAAAGATCTTTATGAGATAATTGTTTATCATAGCAGAAAACAAAGTCTGGAACCAACCTGAATGTCGGTCAGTAGTCAAATAATTCTGATGCATCTATTCCAAGGAGAGTTGTTTGGTTATTAAAGGAAGGAGTTAGATCTATGAGTATTGACCAAAATGGTATTAGTGAAAAAGACTAACTGCAGAGTAAATGGATATAGTATGATGCTATTTCTTATGAAGAAATGGCAGGGGGAAGCTTACCTTTGTTTAAACATTTGTAAAAACAGGTAAGACAAAAGCTAACAGGCTGAATTGTTAATATTTATTAAAATGTGTGTGTGGCAGGGAAGAGTGACAGATGGTTGCAGACAGGGACAGGGAAAATTACTGTTTTTATCTATAATCATGTACAAGTTGTTTTGCAAGTGGTAACTGGTGTTTATGGTCGTTAGTGCTTTAAACAGTAAATCCAATGGTGTGTTTGTTTGCTTTTCCCCTCTTAGATACATTGGACGTACCTATAGTGCTGTGCCTACCATATAATAGCAATTTCGTATGCCTTAGCATTGAATATGGTCTTCTGCGTCTCTCTGTATTACTTTGTTTCTCTCTCTCTCTCTCTCTCTCTCACACACACACACACACACACACACACACACACACAGAGATTCTTCTCCCTTTTACTTTCTCTCCCTCCCTCTTCCCCTTTACACTCTCCCTCTTTTTTATAGCAGATGACAGGGACATAAACAAGGAATTAAACAGGGCACCTGCCCTTGAGGAGTTTATCATCTGTTAGGATGAAGATCAGCATATTTTTAGGCAGACAGAAAGGAAGTCAAGGAAGATTGTGCCAGATGGACTTAATTTTGATAATTAAAAAAAATGGAGTAAGTCATCTACTTAGGAAGGAAGGGAGCTGAGGACTTACGGGGAATAAAAGTGGCTTAGACTGCAATACAGAGTCAGCGGGAGATGAATGGAGGGACTGTCGTTTGGCCGTTCTCCTCTTGGGCGATTTTGAAATGGATCTTCCCAAAGGCAGCAGTCTGGGTTCAGGCCCCTCTGAGAGCCTCCTTGGAATCTGATTCTTTCCTTTCTTCACGCTGCTCCTAAGACGTGTGAACTAATGGACTCCTTCCTCACCTAACCTTCTAGTGTATGTATGTCAGCTGTGCTCAGAAACTAATCGCTCTTGCTCATTACATCCTGCCTCATCTCTGAAGAGAAAGCCTGCATTCCAGCAGCCCGGACCATCCCAGCAGCCTAACCCTCCTCTTCACCCTCCACCTCTCAGCCCAGACACTGGCCTCCCTCTCCAGTCCGAGTCAGCCAGCATTCCCTGGCCAGTTCTGCCTGTCTTCCTGGACAATGCTCCTGGTAGAGACAGAAGAAGGGTCAGATGGCAGAGCCACTGGGCTGGGCTCCCACAAGCTGTGTGCTAGTTTTCCAGGGTCAGCTGTCAGGAGTTGCCTCATTGTAGGGCCCCCTTCCCTCTCCCCATATTCTTTTTCTGAGTCTGAAGAAACGTCTTTCCCAGTCTCAAGAGAAGCCTCCTGCCCAGGCAAAGCCAGTCCTCAGAAGCTGCCATCAGACCCCATTGTCCATGTCCTGGGACAGCTGCCAAGGCCCAGGCATTTTGGCTGGGGATGTAGAAGGGCCCTGTTCTGATCCCATCTGCTCAGAATTGAAGAGAAAAGCCAGATCTCCTCATACTCCCCCCAAACTCCAAGCTCTATGGATGAGTGGCTTTTCAGAGATGGAAAACTAGGGCCCTGTCAAACATGTCTCCATGCCTGACAAAGGTAGAATCTAAATATAGAAAAGTGCATCTACTTTCCCCTATGGAGCAAGTCACCCCAGTGTGGCATATGGCTTCCAGGAGGCTCCTCCTCCTTGGCTCCTGGCCCAGAGCCCAGAGGACACAGTGAAGGGTCAGCAAATTCTGTGCTGGACTGACTTGTCCAATCCTGCCCAGGTCCCTCCCCCGTACACAAAGTTCTGCCGTTCAAAACCCCCACAGGATCCACCGAGGCAGCTCTGAAATCCTCACTCTTCCATCTGCAAATAACTTTGGTCCCCCCAGCTGTCCCTGGGGCCAGCTTTCTGCACACACCACTGCCTGTAAAGGACAATCTTAAAGAGAAAGTGAGGGCCTAATACACATATTTTGCTTTTCTATGCCACGGGCCTTGTACATCTACCACCTTATTCAATCTTCACCATCGCGAGTGTATAGTCACTCTCATTTTATAATATGAATACTGGGGTTAAAAGTGTGATTTACTCACCCAGGACACCTTGCTGAAAAACTCAGGCCTGTTTTCTGTACTACAGGGAAATCCATGTCATGATGGAGGCATCCATGCAGCTAGACCCCTTGAGCAGCCATGAACTCTCCTGGTCATTCGCCTCTGCAGTTCCAGGACCCTTCTTTGGTTTCATTAAATATCTCAGAATAGTATTTCTTTACACCAAGAAGAACTACAAGGGAGCATCAGGCAAAGTCTTCTGTGGTCAAGGACACAACATGCCTCTCAGTGGGTACAGCAGATCCCCAGGGCTGCCATACACCTCAACACCCCTGGGCAGCTTGAAAAGAAGTCTGAGGCTGAAAGTCTGACAAGTCGGCAGCACTGTGTCCTTCCGACAGTTATAGGGAGGAATCCTTCCTCTTCACTTCCTCCCCGCTGTGATCACCAGCTGGCCTCAGCATTCCTCGGCCCGAGGCTGTGCTCACTGTAGGTTTCTGTCTCTGTCCCTCAATCTACCCCTCTTTTCGCTTACAAAGGCACCAGTTATTGGACTGACTTCCTCCTGACTTATTACATTTGAAAAGCTCGATGGTCAAACGAGATCACATTCTGCAGTTTGGGCCACACGGAAGTCCCCCTTGTCTGTGGACAATATATTTTAAGACCCCAGAGGATGCCTGAAAGCAAATCCTATATAAACTATGATTTTCCTATACATGAATGCTTAGGATTTAATGTACATATTAGGCACAATAAAGAATTAACAAAAATAATACTGATGAAGTGAGAATGCCCTATAACAAATTTTATGTGGATGTTCTCTCTCTGTTTCTGTCTCAGGATATCTTAGGATGGTCTGCTCAGTCTTGTGGTGATATCGTGACGTCATGCAATGGCCACGTAACGAAGCAAATTTAAGTGACTGATGTGGTCACTGTGACATTTTTTAGGTGACTTGAACACAAGCACCGTGATACGGTGACAGTCAGTCTGATAATTTGCATGCTAAAAAGTAACTAACGGGCAGGTGGTATATACAGTATGGATACTCTAGACAAAGGGATGACGTATGTTCCCAGCAGGACACAGTGGGATTGCACTGGATTTCAACAAAAGGGTACACAATTAAAACTTCGTCAACTGTTTACTTCTGGAATTTTCCTTTCAATACGTTTGAGATGCAGTTGACCACCAGTAACAGTGAAACTGGACAAGGGCACCGCTATACATGAGTTTCTCGGGGACACTGGTGCAGGACAGATGGTGTAGCATGGTGCCTAGGAAAATCCCAGATCTGCCACTTGTTCATTTGTTAACACAGAAAATCTCTTAACTTCTCTGAATCACAGTTTTCTCATCTGTAACAGTCTTAATATTAGTGCCTACTTCATAGGTTTCTTTGAAGGATTGACCAAGATAAGTCATGTGGGACAATCAGGCTAACAGCATGCAGCAACAAGGAAAACAACAGCTTCTCTCCCTTACATGTTCATCGTTTGAGTCACAGGCTGGGAAATCCTGGCTCTGCCACTTTCAAATTAACCTCTATAAGCTTTCATTTCCTCATTAAAAAGGGTATATAGTAATTTTACCTACCTCAAGGGTGAGCAGCACAGGAAGTAATACAAATGAGGTATATGAGAGTACCTTGCATGCAGCAGGTCCCCAATAAATTATAGCTGTCAGGTTATTGATGTACCGCATTTGAATCCATATGGTGTTGTGCAATCATCCACTGACAAGCACAGGAGCAGCAGAGGGGTCCAAAATTCTGGCAGAGGAGACCAGCGCTTGGTGGGCCATTAGGAAATTGGCTTTGACCCAGCAGGGAAGGAGCCTCCAGCCTGAGATGCTGAGGTCAGGCTTGTCTTTCCTTGGCTGTGGTCCAGGGTACTGAAACCCTCTCTTTTGCAGCTGGCTCACACCCAGTGAATTCACAGGGAAACTAGGAGCATGCTCCAGCTTCAGGGCTGAACACCCCCAAACACACACAGGCACGACCCTCTCCAGCTGCCAGATGAAGGTGACCTGGGAGATGGGCGTGGAGGACGGCTGGGGAGCTGGGGTGGGGAAGCAGCATGAAGCTCATTAGTAATGACTACTCTGGTGGAACAAACCTCTCCTGAGGGCCATAACTCTGTCCCTGGAAAAAAGAATGATGAGTCGGAGGTGGGTGAGGCTCCTGCAGCCCACATCTGGGATTGGGCAGTTACAGCAAAGCTGAGCATCTGCCTTCCCCAAATCCCCAGCACACTCATGGAAAGAGAAGACCCATAACTTGAGTAAAGAAGGGGAAGGGGGTTAGAGGAAGCTGGAAAGTGGGCCACTGGGCTTCCCTTAAGTAGGCAGCCTTCCCGATATGGTACCTGAACTTGTGCTGTTACCAATATGCAGGCTTGAGGAGGCAGCCCAGTGCAGGGGGACCATGAGTGCTGAACAGCCAGTCTCCTTTGGTTTCACTGGCTCCCCACACTTCAGGATGCTCTTGAATAACTCAGTCTGTCTGATCCTCAGTTTCCACATTTGTAAAACAAGAATACTATAAAATTCTTTAGAGTTGTCATAAAGATTAAATAATTTGGCTTATCTCGGCCTAATTCCTACAGGCTCATTGAACTCAGTTCAGCTGTGTATTCTACCAGGATGCCTTGGGCAGGGAGATTTGATCACGTCTCCCTGATCAATGCCCTCATAAGCCTTTACGTACCCCTCTGCCTTGTTTCTAATAGTTTGTTGTCAAATTATAATTTTGGGATTACTTTTCCCCCCATATAAGGCCGTGAGTTTCCAGGGCACAAAGTATATCTTATTCATTTTAGTATTCCTAGTGCCCAGTAGAATTCCTGGCACAGCTGAGTGAATGAATGAATGAATGAATGAACTGTTATATTGGGCAGAAATAAGTTTAGTTAGGTAGGTTCTAGTTAACTAATCATTGAAGCATTCTGAAGGAGGGATATGCATATGAATAATTTTCTGTCTTACCTAGGGTAACTTTAATAGAGGTGTAGAAAGGTGAATAAAAGTCCTAACAAATGGGCAAATGCTACTGTGTGCCAGGCACCAGTCTCTCTGTAATTAAATCATCATAACTATCCATGATTATCTTCATTGTGTAGATGAGGAAACCAAGGCTCAGAAAGATGAACCCAAGATCACAAAGCCAGTAAGTGGCAGAGCCATCGACTGGAACCCCAGTATGCCCAACTACCCAGCTTTGTTCTTTTCTTCAGGCCCCTTTTGATCAAATTAAGATTGTGTAAAAATAGGCAGCTCCAAAAGATAAATGAAAGAAAAAAGCAGGAGTGGAATTTTCTAGGATTTATTAAACTCTTATCCCACATAATCTTGCCCTTCCTTTCTTGCCCAGATATGGGCTAAAGAAATCCTGGAAGAAGTAATTTGGACGCTTATGTATCAGGGGACCCCTGATGAGTTAAGACCCTGCTCCTCAGAGGCAGATATTGTTCCTAGTCTTAGTGACAACGGAAGTGCACTTTGTGGTCATGAGAGTCTTTGAAGGACCTGAGGCTCTGAGCATGCACAAAGAAGAGGAGAATAAAACCATCTTTTTGTTTTTCTTAAGGAAAATACTCCCTGGATATTATAAATTGACCCAAGTTCAGGGGAGCACCTGCCTTACTGTGGGCCAGGGAAAAATTCCAATTATCACTCAGGTGGATGAAATCCATTGGTTTTTTCAGCCTTGTTAGGTGCCAGTGGCTTTGCATGTATTGTCTCTTGGAGTTCTCACAGGACGGCCCCCATTTTTCAGGTGGATACAATGACATGCAGAGCCATAAGTCTTGCTGCTATTGTGTAATGCAACTGAGATTCAAAACCACGACTGTCTAGCTATGGGGCTACAAGACACTGGGATGGAATCTTTGACAGCGGAATAAGTCGGCAGTCTGGATACTAAGTGAGACACAATATTCAATGTAGCATAAATACAAATTCTGGTGTATTTTATTCTGCATCACCCAAATATCAATTTCAAACTCCCTGCTTCCCATCCCTCCTACTCATATCCCCTGCCCCAAACACGGCACTTGTTTTAAGACCATGAAAAATCTACTTTTTTTCATGGTGCCCACCAGCCATGAAACAATGACAATACATTATCCCCATAGGATAATTTTAAAACATAGGTAAAGATTAACTGCAAGGATATTCATCACCAAACTCTTTGTAACAGCAAAGTTAGGTAAATAAAAGTGAGTCCACAAACACCCAAATGTAGATAATTGAACCAATAAGCTACGGACATTGTGGTGGATTTAATGTGGTCAGCTTGAGCCAGAACACCCAGCTGGACTGAGGTGGTGTGATGCAGGGGGTAGAAGATCCACCTGAGGGTTGTTGCTGATGCAATATAAGGCAGAGTGGGACCTGAAGCTAGTTGGAGGACTGTTTCCCAGGAGAAGCTTTGCTGAGGCTGATTCTCCCAAAAGGAACCTAGCTGTCTTCGTCAAGGAAGGAGCTCAGGGCCTTGCTGTCATCGAGGATGGCTGCTGTTGCTTCGGTGGAGCTCTGGTTGTTATCTCTACTGCAAGCATCATATCCTGGTTCCAATAAATATTTCTTCAGCCATCATTTGCAGACACACGTACATGGGAACAGCGCTGTGGGCTCCCAGCCCTTGATTGGATCTTTTCGGTCTCCAGTGCCTAGATGGACATTCGGCACTTCCTGCATTTGGCTTGTGGGTGAATATTGTAACTTATAAATGCCCTCTATTAAATCTGCTCTCTTACAACCATTGGTTCTAGAAAATCTAACTAAGACAGACATTTTAAAGCAAATAAAACTGATCGGTGTGATAATATTTAGAGACTCAAACATAATCATGTTTATAATATATGTTAGTTTTTTAAAGCATGTGACAAAATCATATGACCCATAGTATTGCCAGTCGTTTTCTTACTTCTTTTTGATGGTTAACATTCTATCAGAATTCTGTAATGAATACATGTGGTTTCCACAAAATGGAAAAGGAATTACCATTTATTCATAACATGTATAATAAGTATTCTAGCCACATGGCTCCTTCAATCGTAATCATAAAAAGACTGGTTGCCCACATACAGAAGGCCAAAAGGAAGCATTAAGTGTACACAGAAATCTAACTAAATAATTGGCGTCTGTTTTGGGAAAGGGGAACGTTTGTTTTCTTTCTCCCCAAGAGCGGACGTGTTTAAACGACAGCAGTATAGACTTGGGTTGAATACAAGAGACGACTGTCTGAATGCAATAGTTCTCCAAACACATTCTTGTGGGGGATGATTATCAGTGTGGACAGCCAAGCTAAGAGTCACGTTGTCATGACAATGGCAGCATGAGCTACAGAACACATACTATGTGCCACATTTCTTTAAAAATTCAACTGTAATCTTTACATGATATTCATGTAACATATCAGGAAGTCAGGCAAATGAGATGCGTAGCAGCATATACCCAAAAAATAGCAGAGTTGACCTTGAAACCTTAGCTCCAAACCTTAGTATCTACACATTTGGTTGATTTTCTTGACTCCGTTGCCTAAAACTATTCTTCTCACCGAGTCTTCTACAAAGCCTGTTATTTCTTTAATAAATATTTTACATTTTAGAATACTTTTAGAATTATAGAAAACATGTGAAGATATTGCAGACTGTTCCCATATGATCCACATCTAACTTGTATTAACATCTTACATTGGCGTGTCACAATTAATGAACTCATATTAATACCATATTACTAATTAATGTTTATATATTATTCAGATTTTGTTAATTTTTCTCTAAAATCCTTTTTTCTCTTTCAGCTTCTGGCTTTACATTTAGTCATTGAGTCTCCTTAGGTACCTCTTCAATGAGGCATTTTTGAGGAGGGCTAGTGAGGTATTTGGTAGAATGTCCCTCAGCTGGGATTTGTCTGATGTATTTCTCACAATTAGACTGGGCTTACACATTTCAAGAAACTCACAGAGGTAATATGTCATTTTCACCATCTTGTATCCAAGTAAATTCTATTAACATGACATCGCAGAAAATGTCCAATGAGATCACATAGCCATGAGAGTGTCTTTCAGTTCGTCCATTATAAAGCCACTCTTTTTTCCCTTTCTCAAACTGGGATATTTAGAAAGAAGTCATGCATAGCCATAATACTTAAAGAGTGAAAGGAATTAGGTTCTGCCCTCTTAAGTATTCACATAAAATATTTGGAATTCTTCTGCATGGGATATTTGTCTAGATTTCCCCGTTTATGTACTCCTTTATTGATTGACATCAATATGGAATTGTGGATATTTATTTTACACTTCTGACTTAATCTAATATTGTACAAACTTCTTTGCACTGCTCTAAATTGTTCCATCATTGGCCACTGGGAGTTCTTGGCCCTGACTCCTAGTCCCTCTGACATAGCCATTCAGCTGTGCCTGTGCTTTTTTAAATTAAGCCATGTCTTACCTTCTGATACTATAAGATGCTCTAGGTTTACCTCAAAAACTTTCTTCCCCATCTTAAAACCAGACATATCTTCAAGTAGCCCTGGTTTATTTTATTAGACATTAGAAACCAAGATATGGGTGCTACATGTGCTAGTTACTGCAGGATATTGGGGTTTCATAGCTTACAACCCCCCTTTGATGAAAGCACAAAGAGCTATCTCTTTGTATATCCACATATATACACACACCTACAAGTAGTTATCTATGTAAACGCCTGCATCTATAATAAGCAAAGCACGAATTCCTATGATGTCTCTAACTCTAATCCACAGGGATCGTTCCAGCCTCCTCTCCTTGTTTAACTATAAACTTCCCCTCCAATATTGAGAAACGAGAAACACAACTTTCAACATCTGCCATCCATTTATTTAATCGTTTAGTTCCAACATGCATACAATAGTGTTGACGAACAACATTTGGCTACTGTACAGTACTTTTGTTTTGTTTTGTTTTTTACTGTACAGTACTTATGCACATTTCCTTCTGCCTTTGGTCTTGGGGACTCCAATCTTTTCCAAAACAGGGCTGGAGATGTAGCAAAATACTTAGGTCGTCACCTTGCTCCCTCTACTTTTCAGTGAGATTATCTCGTGTATTTGTAACACAGTTAGATTCCTTTGTCATTTAATGTATTTCATCCTGAGAGTCTGAACTTCTAAACTGTTTTACTAATTTGCATACATCAAGTGTCGATCTTTTGCTATTCAATTCTTACTAAATTTGTATTTTAATGAGGCTGCATTTTAGGGCTGTAACTTTCACAGGTTCCTCCCCAATACCACACCTTATTAAAAATCATTTTCATTGATACAAAACAAGTTTAATTATTGATGGGGTAGTGTTTCCATATCCATTTACTGCCTACTGCCTTCTCTGCCTGGAGCATTCCCAATCAATTTCCTTAAATCCTAGACTCTTATTGAATATGGTCTCAACGCTTGCTCAGGCGAGATAAGAGTTCTAAAGGGGCTGGAATAATATCTTCCAAATGGATAAAGCTTTGGCAAAGTTTTTGGCCTGTCTTGTTGGGCTTTGTTGCTGAGAGTCTCTCTGAGGTCTTCATAATGATTGCTCTTCCCTTTTCAGTCATCAGAAGCACAACAGGTTTTCCAAACCTTCAGCATTTGAACCTGGTGGTGTCCCTGGAGGTAAACCAAACCATACGAAAATATGGACGTTGGCAGGTATTTTTCACTCCCATGATAATCCATACTCAGCAACTCTTCAAAATTATCACTTCCATATTCCTACCTATCAATGGCTCCAGTGGTTTTGCTCCAGATATGCAGGTGCAGATGTATCTCTCTGAGTGAGGCTATTTCTGCATATTTCAGGGTGGCAATCTGCCCTACAGCCTCAGTTCTCTAATGAACCTAAGAAAAGTCACTGATTTTTCTGTTTAGCAAGGGTTTTTCTAGTTCTCAAGATGGAAGCAATTACTTCTAAGCTCTTTACAAGACAGAGAAGAAATCCACATACAACCGTTCACTAGTAGAATTCTATTGTTTTGCGTTAAATGTCCAGTATCCCTTATTATATCCCCCCTTTTCATTACTGGAGATTAACACGGGGCCTTCATGCTGAGTTACATCTCCAATATTTTATTATATTATTATTATTATTTATTTTGAGACAAGAGCTAGCTGGGTTGCCCACGATGGACTCAAACTTGCCATCTTCTTGCTTCTGCCTCCTAGGCTGCTGAGATTACAGGCATGTACCACCATGCTTGGCTCCTTTTTTTCTTATTTGCAGAGAAAAAGATGAAGAAAACTTCTTGTATCAACTACTAGAAAGATGGACACAATGTTGGCCCAAACTCTCTGCTTTTCATGTGAGAAAATTGACCCTTGGGGAGAGAAAAGACCGGAGTGGAAAAAAAAAAAAACAAAACAAAACAAAAAACGAAAGCAGTGACTTGTATTTGCATTGGTTATTGAGACCAGTTTAAAATGGTCTAACTTCTGGTGAAATTTGAAAGCAGACATTCCGGGAATAATCCATTGAAGATGAAATGTCAGGAATGCTTACACTAACTTTTCATCCAGTACCTAGCAACACATGACACAGAGCAGATGCTCAGGAAAAGATGTTTTGTTTTTGTTTTCAGTCAGTTGATGAGATAAACGAATGGGTCATTTCATGGCCTCTTACCTTCAGCCTTACAGAGAGAGGATCATGATTGTTTTTCTACTATGAACAACAGCACTACACTTAAACATTAGCTATAGTTTGGATCTGCAATGTCCCCCAAAGGTCTATGTATTAATGCTGGCCCCCAGGGAGCCACTATTGAGAAGTGATGGAATTTAGGGGCCTATGAAGAGATCCTGAGGTCACTGGGTGGTCCCTTGAAGGGAATTGTAGGACCTGGGTCTCCTACTCTTCCTCTTTTGCTCCCTGGCTTGTGATGTGAGCAGGTTTGTTCAGCCCTGCCCGCCACCATGTGTCCTGCCTCACATCGTGCCCTAACCTATGGGTGAATGGGTCAGAGACCAAAGCCTTCAAAACTATAAACCAGAATAAAACTGTTTGCTATCTAAAATGATTGTCTTTGATATTTTTACAGTGGTGGAAAGTTAACATAATATTTTAGTGCAATTATACATATTGGAAAACCACTACAATTAGAGATTGGACAATCTGGTTAATGATAAACTCGTAATACTTTATTTTCTTAATTATTCTTTCATTCAAAAAGTCACAAGAACCGTTATACATAATGATCTTCTTTGTGTATTTATGAGTTCACAACTGCTGCCTATCCAACCACTCTGAATATGATGACCCAAAACAATACATATCGTTATTATTATTATTATTATTATTATTATTATTATTAACACTTGAGTTTGTGTAACCACAGACTGGTTCTTCTGGTCTTGGTTTGCTTTCCTTGTACACCTGAACTCAGCCAATGGCCTGTAAGGTGTCTCATCCTCCAGAAAGTTAGACAGTGCTTTAGACAGGGTAATTACAGGGTTTCCTACGAAAGTAAGCAGAATTGCCCTGTAAGGCGTAGACTCAAAACTAGTGAGTGTTGCTCCTACCATATTCTTAAGCCAATGTAAACCAAACGCCACATTCAAGAGATAAGAACCTCCATCACTTGATGAAAGGGACAGTCAAGATGTTTTACGAAGCCCAGAGAAAATGAAGAATTGTATCTATTCTTACATTTGCTCAACAAATGTCTAATGCAGGAGCTGTTTATTTTACATGTTCAAAAGGCAAAATGCTGGTGGGCATTATTCAGTATAGAAGCCAAGTTTACAATTGACTGAACATAAAACTAGGACTACTTGTCTGTCAATTTATGTTCAAGAGATATACTGAATAACAAACTTCAGTAGGCAAGTTATCAAGGTCCAAATGTCTGCTATGCAGAGATGAGAGGTGGGGTAGAGTCTGAGGAGGTCTCTGCTGGGCAGCTCACACATTGTGAGGTAGATGAGATGGGCCCTGGATGATGTCCTGGCTAAATGGCCTGACTTTTCAGGCAAGATAGACATCACTCTGGAGCAGAAAATTCTGAATATTAGGCCTGAATTCTTCCTTTGACTTTACGACAAACTAACTGGGACACTTCTAATAAACCAGACTATTTGTATATGTGTCTAGGATTTGAATCCTTTGCTTTCTCGTTCTGTCTATCTTTGCAAATTGAGCTAGTGATCAACAGGACTTTCATATACACCACATTCTTTGGTCCTGAAAGCAACCTTGTGAGCCAAGCAATAGCTACAGCCATCATTTTGCACACTGGCCTGTGAAAGTGCTATGACTTAAGCTAAACTCACAGACCAGTCATGCACTGAACCAGAGCTCTCACTCGGAGGCCTCCTGCTTTCTGTCTCACACTTGTAGAAACTTATCTTCCTCTCCAGCACCGTTCTCTGAATTTCAGAAAATAGCCAGCGTTTCCCGGATGAGCCAATGTCTCAGCTGCTACGGGTTGCAGCTGCCACCACTGTGGGCTTTAAAATGCACTTTCACAGACTGACTCATTTACTCCATTATTCCAAGTGGGCCTCAGGGAATTTCAAGGGAAAGAAAAAGAAACACAAAAATAGACAACAAATTCAAATTCAGTTGCATTTGGCATGAAGAAAAGAATTCATTCTTTCCTCCACCTACTCAATAAGGATTGAAGCCACAAAGAATCCTCATTAACCTCATGTCTTATCCTTATTAATTATCAATAATAATAATCAGAGCTGGTGGTCAGTGCTTCATGGATTAAGTTATGAAGCCAAATGTCGATGATGTTATTATTGTTCATAATAGTGATGGCGTGATTAGATGCTACTTTTACATTTTCACCTCCCATTACAAACCTCCACTGATTAGTTCTCATAACACACCCTATTTAATTAAATATCCTTGCTCTTATTTTGCAGATGGTAAATTAAGTCATGCGGAAGATTAATGCCTTTTTCAGTACCACTGAGGGAGGCTGTTTCTGGTCCCTGGTGTCTGAACCCTATATCCTGGACTGCCTGAATTATTGAAAACAGCACAGATTTTTCTAAAATCAAACCAACCAGGATGTAGAGCCTGTCTCTGCTTCTTGACTTTGAACAGGAGCCTGACATCATGAGCCTCATTTCTGCTTTATAAATGACCCGGCACAATTATTGTAGAGAAGTTTCTGGCATGTTGTGGGAGGCAATTGATCGATGAGTTTCTACTTTTATTCTAACACATTTCTAAGAATTTCTTGAGATTGTAAACTTTTAAACTCTCCAGAAGGAGTAGCCCTAGAAGTTGTTAACCCCTTATTCTATTCTTGCATTAATTCGGCACTCATCTACTGCATTCATTTTGTAAACAAGACACAATTTCCAATGCAACAAAGAAGTATTTCTATAAGTGTGGTGTTCAGACTTGTACTGGAATCCCCTGGGACAATTCCTATAAAAAGATTTCTAGGTGCCATCAGAGATCTATTACATCAGCATCTTTGCAACTGGAGACCAGAAATCTATATTTTCGGTAGAACCCATAATTAAGTGGTTCATCTGGGCCGCAAAATTTATGATCTTCTATAATAACACTCATAAACTACAGTTCTTGTTTTTCAGAGTCCTAAAGATGAAGAAAAGTAGTAAACCATAAGTGCAAATTACTTTTTAAAGAAATGCATGAAGTAATTAAGTACCCTAAAGAATGCTCAAAAAGATTACTAAAAAATTTGGGGCAAGAAAGACTGGTGACTTCCAGAAGTAATCAACAAATTCTAGGAAAAATCATGCAAGTTTTTCATGAGGATGTAACAATGAACAAGATTTCAACCTTCCCTTCTAGCTTTGTCCAAACCTAATTTTTCTAAAGTCATAAGTTTTTGCATTTGCTGTATTCTGGCCTTCAGCCCTATAGAAGCAAGAAATTTATCATTCATCTATTAGACAACTTCTGAAACTTTTATGTCCCAAATTCTGAAATTCAAGATCCTTTTACTTTAAACTTTTGTCAAAGTCACGAGTCCCAAAAGCTGACTCTGATAATCAGAGTCTAAGAAATGAATGCCATATTGTCCATCCTGTCCTGAAAAGATGATCCCCTGAGAGTATGGAAGGGAAGTTGTCCCCTGCCTGGCCCAGAGGAAAACTGCACCATGTAAGGCAATGTCAGGTAAGAACCGTCCCAAGGTATTGTCCCATTGCACTGAAAGTATTGTTCCACTCCATTGAAAAATAGAAATATAATTTCCCCTGTCTAATTGCAGTAGCTCCAACACTTTCACCACCCATATCTCATGAAAGCCTCTGCAGTCACATAAGAACTAACACCTTCATCTCTTAACCTGTGATAGATGCTGGACTAAATATTCAAATGCATCAACTCACTTCCATATTAATTAAGCAGAGGCCAGAGGAGTAAGGCCACAAGGAATGGCTGTCCCCAGGTCAGAGATGTTTGTACTCAAAAGTCCCAACTACAAAAGCTTCTGGTGTATTTTAGCATTTTATGAATCCTGGCCACCTAACAGAAGCCTGGGATGGTCCATCACGTTGTAAATGGCATTCACTTCTTCTTTGTTCCTATCTTGCCCCATTAAGTCAGAACTAAAGCAAAAAATATCTAAATCCTACATATAAGAGAGGCCAAGTAAAATGTTCTAAGGTAGGATGCTTTATTAAAAAGTGACCCTGTATATTAAATATGCAAGGTAATGGAAGACTGAAGAAAAAGTTTTTCCTTGTAACCAAAGATTAGGAGGAATAAATATTAGCTGAAGTTAATGTTTCCCAAAACCTTGCCAGCAACGTGTGGATCTGATTATTGCTCCCTCAACTTTAAGTCTTATTTTCTTATTCCCATGGAAATAATCAGGAGGATGGATATAATTTGAACAGTTGGGAAAATGGAAAGAGAAATATTCCAAAATGAAGAAGCACTCTGAATGGTCGAAGCCATCATCACTTCCAACAGCACCGATACCACACTCTACATTTTACAGGGTTTCTATGTTTCAGACAGTATAATCTTATTTATTCTACACAAAATCCTGTCTGATAAGCACTACCTAATAATTTTGTAGAGATCCAAACATGTAGTGAAGCTGTTTAAGCAGAGGGCACAAGAGTAAGACCATGAGGGAAACGAAAGTAAGCCCACAAGGAAAGAGAGAAAAATAATAAGTATTAGAAAGAATGCAGAGAATTTACAGCACTCATACATCACTGCTGGGAATCTAAGATGGCGCATCTGCTGTAGTAAACAAATTGATGATTCCTCAAAAAGCAGCATAGAATGCCCATACCATCTAGTAAAGGGAATTAGTCAATGACCATATCATCTAGTGACTCCACACCTAGGTATATGCCCCTCCCAAACTGGAAATAGGTCAAGCAGATATCTGTACACTAATTGCAGAATTATTCATTGCAGAATTATTCACAGTCACCAAAAGATGGAAGCAATCTGTTTTTATAAACAGGTGAGTAGATGCACAATGTGTCATATCCACATAAAACACAAATTATTTAGTCTTAAGAAAGAATGAAATTCTAGCATGTGGTACAATGTGAATAAACCTTAAAAGCATTAACTAAATGGAATAAACCAGACACAAAATGACAGAGATTGTATGGTTCCACTTCTATAGAATAACTAAAACTCATGGAAACAGAAAGCAGATTCAAGCTTACTGCAGCCCGAGGTGGGGGGATGAAGGGCTATGGCTCCATGAGTACAGAGCTTCTATTTGGGGTGAAATGATGAAAATGTTTTTAAAACAGACAATGCGATGTTTGAACGACATTGTGAATATAATTAACGTCCATGAATTTTATTCTAAAATGATTAAAATGGCAAACTTTGTATATTATGTAAGCATGGTGGTTAATTATTTGTCGACTTGAGCGGGAAGGCCCAGCTGATTTGAGTCTGCCTGGTTGACAGAAGGGTATAAAAGAACAAGCCAAACGGATTTCAGCTGATGTCGCTTGGAAGGGCTTCACTGCAGTTGAATTTCCTCGCTGTCACCAAGGATGGCAGCTGTGCTTTTTGGAGGAGTTCCGGTCTTCTCTTGCGCCTCGGGTGTTGTCTCCTGGCTTTTGGCACAGACTCTTTGGCCTCCAGCACCAGCCCTTGGGCTTTCCTGCGCACACCCTTCTGTCTTCCATCACAGATCCCTCGGCCTCCTGATACAGTCGACTCCTGTGGGACATCGCTGTGGGCTCCAGGCCTTTGGCTGGATTCTCTGGATCTCTACTGCATGGACAGATCTCTTGCACTCTTCTACATTTGACTCTGTGGGCGAATATTGTAAGTTAACCTTATAAATTTCTGTGTCCTGCATTAAATCCAATTCAGAGCATGTGCAGTCTTTTGAGGAGCCTGCCCCAGCCCTGCAAGCTCTTGTAAGCACTGACTATAATAATAGCTAACTACAAAAAAAGGAGATTGAGTTACTTGCCTGAGTCCCATAGTCAACAAGTAGCAAAGCCTGATCTGTCTAAATCAGCTCCTTTAAACAGCAAATCTATCTCCCTTCCTATATTCCCAAGGAAAGGAAATCTCAGACTGCAATAGAGGCACACACATTAACTCCTTTATTTTGTGTACAAATTGTCACTGTGCTTTGTCGTCTTCAGCATCTGGGAAGTTAGAATAAATCATTTTCCATCACCTTCAATCCTATAGTTTAAGAACCTTAATACCATTTCCTCCGTTATTTCAATGGCTGTAAACACCAAGGTCTGGAGATGTTTAATTCATGTCAGAGTCTTCCCTCAACAAATGTATTGTACCATGTTATGAACTTTCTAATTCCAGCATTTATCCCTTAATAAAGAATATATCAGTATTGATTCTGTAGGAGAAGAGCTCGTGCTAGATAGTCCAGTGGTGGCGAACATGTGGAACACATGTTTTTCTTTAAGACAAAGATGTTAATGTCTGAGTCGTTTTTTATAAACTAAAACCTCAGTACTTAGGTTTACTTGCCATGTTGGCATTTTGTGATAAACAAGTGGGTTTAGGGTTGCAGTTTAGACCCTCGTCTCTAAACGATTCACCAACACTGCTCTATAGTCTAAGCCCCTAAACACTGTGGTCTATGCTAGAATTCAACAAATAACACTATTTGAATTTAGCACTTCTTTGAATTAGATGGAGGGAAAATACGAAATCTGTGCAGTCCTCACTTAATTTAGAATTAGGATTAATATATAGCAATTTGAAAATCCAGTTTTTGGCCTATTGTCTCACTGACTGGCTTGGATATATGACTGACACACAATCGATGCTGAATAAATAATTGTTATTATTACTTTTAACCCCGCAAGATGCCTTAGTCACTATCGACAAGTCACTATACACACATTTTCTAGAATTCTAGTACTTCTATGAGTAAAATAAGGAGAAAATCAGTGCACAGGTCTATATCTTTCAATTCTCCTCTGCTCTCACTGGGAAAACTTTTTTCCATAACTTCAAAAGGTGGCTGTTGTTGTTGACCATAACTTATTGTTTTCCATACTTGGGCCAGTTTTTCTTCCCCAGCCCCATTATCCCTCAGGTGAAATTGACACTTTCATGGCCTGGTGAGTGGAGTGTGAAATAATTAAATGTGACAAGCCTATTGGCTTCAGATTGAGTCCAAATAGTGGGATTGATTTTCCTCTTCCTTATGACAAGACGTGGATCTGACAAGTTACCACCCGAAAGGAGGCTTTTCAGAGAATTTCTAGCTGGCAAAAGTTGGGCTTATAATTAAAGCTGTACTTCATGCTAGGATGTAGCTTATATAAGTCAATTCTGTAACTCATTCACATTGAGCCAAGCCCCATCATTTGTACTAATTGAGAAAAGGCCAGTCTATGCTCTAGAAGTCCATATTTTGGAATTCACGTTCCTGTGGAGATCAGCTAATGGAAATAGAAAAATATTCACTGGTAACCAGGAAATCACAAGCTGGTTATAATACAGCACTTGAAAAGCACTCTGTAGAAATCTAATTGGTATGTATACTCTTGATTACAGCTTTAACTGGCTTGGCAAACTTCACAGACAATGCAAAGTGGAACTTTATCTACTCTAAATTAGCAAAGCTGTGAAATAGCTGCCTTCAGTGGAATCACCTGCACTCAGGTGTGTATGTTTTATTAGCAGAATGTCCCTGCTTTTCTGTGCCTCTGGCCCAGAGGTAACTCACCTGAATGGTGAATTTGGCCAAAAGAAATGGAAATGTGTGCTCAGTCTGTACATTTATTGGTTGATTGGTTTCAGTTTACCTGACAATAGGACAGGCATGTTCTTGCCATATGTTAAATTTAGATTATTTCTCTGAAACTAGATGCCTGTAATTGTTCACTGGTCCCAGAACCCGGACAGGTGAGCTTAATTTTGTAGATGAACTACTGACAGGTGGGCACTTGGGTCACAGACCCAAAACTTCATAAGAGATTTAACAGTAACAAAAATAATAGCCTGATTTTCTTTTTTGTTTTCTTCCTGTGTCTACATCTCAATTGGTCCAAATACAGGTGGGAAAAAACAGGATGTTATTTACTGGAACAAATATTATGTCCCACTGTGGTATCCAGGACAGAAGTGTAAAATTAACTTGTTGTGTCTCCTTGAGGACTGAGGAAGCCTAAACATCTATATTTTACAAATTGTTGTGAAGGTTACAGGATTGAAAGTCAGAATATTCAAGTCCAGTTGAAATTATTTTTCTAAATTGGGTGCGAGCATGAACTCCAGTGCCAAACTCCTCTGTGTTAGCACCCTACACCTACCAAGGAGTAGCTTCCTAACTTTGGGCACCTTGTATGACACCGCTGCATCTCCTGTTCCTCCTCTGTAAATGGGAGAGAGTCATGCCTATCAAGTGGGGTTGCAATGAGGGTTAGATGTGATGTGTAAAACAACTTGGCATGCGGCCATTATTATAATAAGCATTCCATGCACTATGCAATTAGATGGCTACTGATTTTTGCCTTGAAAAATCACTTTCCTTCTGACAGCATCACATTTGTAGAAAAACAGAGAGATGGCGGGGGTGGAGAGAAAGAGAGACAAGACGCAAATGTTTGTAAGATCCCCTCAAGTCAAGTCTGACTGTGATTCTATTTTGCAGGCTCTGAGAATAAAACTGTGGTGTGGGTGAATTTGTGTATATATGCAATTATGGGGTTTATTGGGGTTTATGGGGTTTACACCTGACTCACAAATTGCTGTCTCCTTTCTAAATCTCCCAAACTTTACCATTACTGGAAAACACCAACAGAGGGCATCAGGATTTAATTCTGGGTGAGGTGTTCCTGGAGGCGAAGGTTCTGGTTTTCTGACAGGTCTCTAAGCAGGAGCAGTAAGGATATCACCTTCCTTCTGACACTCAGTGACCACAGCCCCTTCCTTCTACCTGGGGCTCAGGTGCAAGCTTCGCCTCCTCTTTCTAGAGGAGTTTCTCCCCTGCGCCTGGCTGCCTCAGTCTGGGACAGGAGATGAGGATGGCAGCACTTTACAGAAACAAAACAGTGATTAATAACATTGGAGCACTCTCTTCCGAGTCCTGAGCTGAGACATGATCTACCCAAGTGCTGCTTTCCAGTCTGGCACCAGGGAATCTTGCTAATTGAGGCAGCTGAAACAGAAGAAATGTTGAGCAAGGAAAACAGTTTCTTATGTAACTCCCTATGAGAAATTTGGCAAATGGATGGACACAGTTCAGCTTCTCATCAGAGGTGCAATTGCACTTTAAAACCACTTTGGCATCACATTAAGGAAAAGGGCTACATTCAAAATCGTATTATTTTCTCTGTCACCTACTAAGTGTGTTCTTATATAACAAATAAATCCCCACAGCCTCATTTTCTTAATCTGAAAAATGGGAATAATTCCAATATCACTCCCTGCAAGATAATGTTGAAAAACGAAGAAGCTTATGAAAAAGAGCACAGAGGTCTACATCAAGGACAGCCTGTGATTACCACCCTCGGTCCTTGCAGTAGAGATGGGGTAACAGTGGTATCGGTGGTAGTGTCCACTGGGTTGTAAGTGGACTCAGAGATGCTGGGCATGGTAGCTCTTAAAAGCACAGGCCATGGAGACAGGTAGCCTCAGTTCACATTTTACCTGGCCACTCAACTTGCAAGTCACTTACACCCTATAAAACAGGAAGAACTGTAGTAGCAACAACCCCGTGTTTTGCAAGAAGCATGGCAGATACTGCATGCAAAGCACTTAGTGCAGGATTCGGAATTGAGTAATGATGAATAAGTGGTAGTTGCTGTTATCATAATTACCACATCTTCTTAATTAGTGAAGGACATCCTAAGACCTCACATTCAGGGACTGACTGTGAGTCCCAAGGGCCCCTCCTTTTCCTGATCTGCCTTATCTCTAAGTCCATGCCAGCGGCCTCCAGGTGTCAATCTCACCATCTCCTTGCCTGGCCTGGTGCACCTCACAGGAACTTCCCACATTCTTTCCCCTTTGGACACCCTGAGCCATTCACAGCGGGAACCTCTTACCTTCAGCATGCACACTAATTATATTCTCATCTAGCACCACAGGGTTATAAATGTTATAAAGGATTACAAAGGATCTAATCTAATCCTCTCATCCGATTGAAAGGAAATTGAGGACCAGAAAGGAAACGGGACAAATCCAAGGTCACTAGTCTATTCTAATGATGAGAGATGGGTGAAAAACTAAATCAGTCCATTTTGCTTATCTTGTCTTTCCACTGCACTGCACTGACTCTTACATGGAAATTAATTGCATTAGTGCATTCCAAACCGGTCTTGAAGTTTAGAAGGCATGGCCAGACCCATCTAGAACATTCTTCTTTCTGACCTTCCCAGGTGCCATTACAGCCCTGGGCAATTGTGCCAGTATTTTTACTAAATTGTTTTGAAGGGAAATATGTCACTGTATTCCTGAAAGAGGAAACAGAGAAGAGAGAAAAAAAGAGAGAAGAGAAGAAAGAAGGGGGGAAGAAACAAGAAAGGAAGAAAGGAATGGAGGGAAAAATGAGGATAAGAGGAAGAGAGGGACAATGAAGTAAGGAAGGAAGAAAGGAAAGATTACATTTGGGTAGCCGCTGCAATTTACCTGTAACATACATATATTGTTTAAGTGGAATTCACAATTTTAAGTTGGAGTTGACACCTCTGGTTTATTAACAAAGAAATTGCTCCTCAGACAGACTAAAAAGCTTGTGCTGAGATTCTCGCCCAAACCCATCAAACTACAAAATAAGTTGTGCTTGTAGAATTATACAAATTTAAATGAAATGAACAAGTATGTTCAAGGACATGGACTTATCAGCTCTTTCTTGACTTTGGATTTAGAGACATTTCCATTCTTCCATTTGAGGCATCTGTGTGTTTATTCGTTTGTCATTTATTCACTCATTCTATCATCTATTCATCTACTTGACAAAATAGGTATTGCATCCCTTATCACCACAGCAGATGTGAAAGATCCAATGCCTTTTTTCCCACCCAATCTCAGTGTGGTGAATTGGTCTATTCTGTGCCTGCAGATATGTGTACACATATGCATGCACACAAAAACACAAAGTACCTGCATTCATACAGATATGCAAATAAACCCAAGGCTGCATGTCCATCATGACCACCTCTCTGCATTTGGTCTCTTTCCAAAGAATGGCCCAGGAAGGATGAGCTGGAAGTTTCTGGAAACAGGGGTTATATCAGTCAGTCCCTGAGAATCGCCCATGCCCTTACCTCTGTGTCCCCATTTTCTCAGATTCTCCACTCCAGATGGAATTTGATGGCAGGTCAAGCATGGGGTCTGCTTAAGTCCTTGCATCTGACCTTATGGGGAGGGAAACTCAGAGAAAGGAAGTCAGTATCATGGCAGGGGAGTTCATCTGTACAGAAACTTATGGGGAATCAGCTTGTGGCCTCAGGAAAAGTTCAGAAGATACAGAAAAAAACTGATCAGCAGCTACAAGTATAACTGACCCAAATTATTTCTTTTACTTGATTAAAATTCTTTTATTTTTCTGCTTCCTCATTCCTAGTTAATAAGAGCAAACATCTACTTTATCAGAAACCGTGTAACTTCATATTTCCATCTTATGAGAGGGCTTTCAAAGAAACTGTCATTACGTATATTTTTTAAGTATGAGAGAACTTGAGATTCGGAAGTTCCTGTCACTTTCGGTAAGCCACAGAGCAAGCACTCGGCATAGTCCAGGGTTTTCCCCACAGTGTTATGCTGCTTGCCTCTCTCCTTACCTTGCCTTTTGTGAAATGTGGTTATCTTTCCATTGGATTAGATCAGCGATTCCACCACCTGGCCCATCATCGGCATCCTCCCAGATGCTATGGAAGCCGTGGTACCCAAAGCTCTGGGGTCTCCAGCAGGACTCATAATGTCTGGTTTTCACTGTGCTCCAGATAATTGTGAGAATTAACTATGTTTGGGAACTCCCGATTAAGTAGCTCCCAAAGGGCCCCAAATTGCATACTGCTGCTCTCCTTTTACCTGTCAGCTGGGAAGGCAGAACAGGGGGGCTGGGCCCCATGTGTAGCCGCTGAAATTGAGCCTCAAGACTTTCTCATCTCTCCTCCCATGGACCTGCCATAAATCTCAGCTTTTTGGGAATGGAGCCAATGCAGATCAGAAGCATTTTCCCCTGAAGCGTCTAATGTCTAGCTATGTCAGTAAGTGTAGCAGCAAGACCACGCAGGCTGTGCTGGCTGGGGATGGCAGCAACTCGTCCAGACCCACAGGACGTTAATTAACAGCCCTGCACACTCTGCGGAAGGCGTTTCTCTGAGAGCTCGGATTTGGCCCACCCCGAGACCAGGGTCTGTCATCTCCTTCCTCCTCCCCAGTCCACCCCAGGCTTCCCCGGGCCAGCGTCATCTCCCCGCCTTCTTCTGCCAAAGAGAGATACCCTCTCTGGGGTGAGCCAAAAAAAGCTGGATTCCGGTTCCTGCTCTGACAATGCCTGTGTCACCCAGGCAATTTACCATTCTGTCCCTGTGCCTAGACCTCCACTTGGCTTCTTGTCCTTCCACAGGGATGAGAAGACTACAGTTTGTTTTTCAGTGGGGTTATGGTTATAAGTCATGACGTCCTAGTACAGGGATGGTGAACCTTTTAGAGCTTTCATTGATAGCAAACAGTCCACTGTGGCACGCGTGCCATAGGTTTGCCACCACCGTCCTAGTGTTTAAGGCAAGGAGCCTATGGAGTCAAGCAGAGTTGAGTTCCTGTCTCCTCTCTGCCATGTCCTGACTGTCCAACTGTAAGCTTATCATTTACCTCTCTGAGCCTTACTCTAACCATCTGAAAAGTAAGGATAGTATGTTACAGCAGTATTAGGGTAAAAAGAAAGATGCAAATGCAGTGCTTGCCACATGGCATATGGTTAACCATCATTGTTATGAGTGGTTCCTCATGTTATGAGACAGGAAAGTAAATAGATAACCATATTCTAACACCCTAAGTGCTGGGGCAGAATCAACAGGGGCGTATGAGGTCCCAGTAAATAATCCAAACAATGACCAGCGAGAGGATCGTGCTGGGATCTTATGTGTGAGCTGATATAAAGGATAAGCAGTGACCTCCTCCAGCCGCATGGGTGCTCATGGTTCGAACTTATCCCTGCCCCAGCCTCATTAGTTTTCTTTCCATTCCTGGCATGTGTTCAGACCTCCTACTCCAAGGCCTTAGTGAGTTTCTTTCTTTCCACTTCCCCTCCACACATCACCAGAAAAGTGCTTGCCCGTCCTGCCTCCACCTGACCCTGTACTCCAGAGACCAGTTTCTGTCTGCAGCTCCTGCCCCTGGTTTCTCCATCTAGAGACTAGCTTTCGCCTCTTCACTTCATAGGTCCCTGCTGACAAGCTCACTTGGTAATGAGCTTGTCTCCCTTCTCTGTTTTATTTCTGGCTGTTCTGGGCAGTTATGGACTCTATTCGCATCCTAACCAGCTCTCCCAGGAACCCAGCTGCCCCCAGGCATTTACTCTGGTGTTAACTCATTCTGTGTGAAGGGTCTTCATGGATCATAGAATAGTAAAAGGCACTTGGAAAAGTCTTCATTTGTGTATTTATTTAATCAGCAAATAGATTTCACAAGACATTGCAATAGAAACTGGGATATAATTACAAAGAATGAACGATTGCTCCTGGGCCTCAGAAAATTGATGGTACAAATAGAAAAACAATCAGATAGAAGAACTCATAATGTGGAATGAAAGGGAGGACTTCAAGAGACTCTTGGGGTACAGAGGAGAAGGTACTGCCTTAGTCAGTGTTCATAGCTGAAAACAACCCTTTCAGGAGATTTGAGCAGAAAGTGGATTAATGAATGTAATGCATTAAAGGCGAATCTCAGAAAGCCAGAATTGTACAGCATACAACACTCATATCAGAGTGTGGGAACATGCCACAAACCCCACTCTGCTGCCCCTGAGTGAAGACACACCACCTGCCCTGCATGCTGGACAACGTACCTTCCACCTCCTTCCACCTAGGTACTAACTCAGGTGTGCAGATGTGATATCGGTCAGGGTGAGACTATAACCAATCTAATTAAGAACAAGGCAGAACCTTGTCCAACCGCAGAAAGAGAAGTTGTACATGTTCAAACAGGGCTGAATGTTCAAAAAAGCAAAGCAACTTTCCATTATACATCCTCATTGGAAAATTTGAGGGCACTGAGGCTAGAAGGGAACAAGAGAAGCTTCTCTCCAATACCGCAGGCTCGATTTAGCTCTGAAACAAGAGAAACATTAGCCAGGTAAAGATAGGCCTGGGGGGGGTGGTGTTCAAGGTAGACGAAAGAGCATGGGCACACGCTTGGAAGTGGGAGTAAGTGATAGATCAGTATCGCTGCCACACAGGTTTGGAAGGGGAAAAGGTCAGAGTTGAGGCTGGAACCGTGAATGGGGACCTTGGTCCCAAAGCCTTAGTTCCCCTGTATTAAAAAGCAAGAACACAAAGCAAAAGTTCTCTAGAGAAACCAAAAGAGAAAGATAGTTACACATTCTGAGAGAGTTTATAAGTGTTTCTGATGTTTCATTTCTTCTTTTATTGAAGATACATCATTGCAGCTCATTTAAAAACTCTCCATAAGTAGAAATCCCTTACCATTATGGAGAATTTCTCCCATAAAATCACACAGGCGTGGGTTGTTTATGGAAGCATGAAACGTTCCTTGCAGAGGACGTCATTTCGTATTCACGATAGAAGCATCTTCAGGCTCCTTTCAGAAATTAGCACAAGAGCTGTGCCCGTTGCCTCTCTGGTCCACAAGGTGCAGTTCACACCTGTCCTCATTCCCTGTGCAAACAGCTTTTCATACCCACCATCTGCATGCCCCCTACCTCAGCTGTACTCATTCTCATTCACCTCTCCCTAATTGGACTTCTGGCCTTGAGTACCTTGCACATCACATTTTCTCAAATGCATATATGAAGGAAGATCAAAAAATGCATTGAATGTTTAAATTTTTAAAAAAATTTAATTTATTATAGTAAAAGACACATTGTCATTGATCGCCCTTCAAAATACTCCCACTTATCCCTCTATTCTTGCCTTTCTGAAGCAGTTCTGGAAGTTCTCTTTCATAAGTGTCTTTTTGTGGCTACCTCTGTCCTGAGTAGATTCAAGATGTTTACAACAATTTCTGCCATGTAAAAACATTATGGTGTGTCTTCATCTACCTTATTCACTGGATCTGGCACCATATGACTTTTGGCCCCTCCCCAAAGTCATAATGACCATGAAAGGTGAATGTTTTGAATTGATTCAGGACATTGAGGCAGCCATGACAGCGCAACTAAAGACACTCATGAAAGAAGACTCCAGAACTACTTCAGAAACTGGCAAGCATGATGAGATAAGTGTGTTAAAAGCAAGCAGGTGTAGTATGAGGGGGATTGAAGACAATGTGCCTTTTACTGCAATACTTTTTCTTAAAAGTTTAAACCTTCAGGTATTTTTTGAACATACTTCCTATACTGTACATTGAAACATCTTCCTGCAATGAAAAGCAAAAAGTACTTGCCACTTTGATTTGTAAAGATTTCCTTTTTGTGAAATCTCTCTAAGACCAGGAAGCTCAAATATAATCTGTGTACTTAGCTTTACTGCTTTAGGAAAAATGAAAGTTCCTAACTAGGGATCCTGTGCACACAGAGGGCTCAATCTCAATGCTAAATTAATAGGATTCAGGGAGTGTCCTCCCCCTGAGACAGAGTTACCACAATAAGCAACATGGCGATGTGCCAGTATCTCCTGCACCTGCTACTCATGCCATCCATCAAGGCAAGTCGTGGGTTTTGGAGGGGAAAGATCGCTGTCCCTATGTTATATGAATGTCTTTTTTCTTCAATTTCTTAACAGAAAGGAGTAAACATAATTTCCTTGGTTTTGTCCTTATTTGGTGGCAAGAACAGACCATGACCCCTTTAAATTACAATGACACCATGTATGAGCCATTTTGTCTGAGTCATTCTTTAGCTTTACAAGGAAGGAATGGCAAGGAGTATTTTATCAACTCTGTGAAATTCCACTTCTTAAGAGTAAGGTCCAGAATGCTTCCTTCATCTAGGTAAATATCCAAATGTCTAGGAAGCTCATTTGAATCTGATTTTGAAACCAGAATCCTTCAGGTATAACTCAGATTGGCTTAAATCAAGGATCTGGAATTTCTTAGAGACCACCCCGTATGAGTGAGCTTAATGCCCCTAAGAAAATGCACTGACGAGCCACTGGACTCCAGAGCTACTTTCTTAACCTTTTTTTCTCCCTTCTTCTCTCTGCAACTGCTATTTCTTCCTCTTTGTCATGGTTTTCCACTTCCTTCTGTTTATGCCTGACTTGTGGTGGATGAGACAACCTCTATCTCCCTGTTGCTCTTTCAATAATGCTCACCAGTAAATGACTCTGTCTTTCAGTTACCCAAACCCAGACTCCTGAAAGTGGAATCTGATGGGCCTGTGCCAACGCGTCTACCCCTGCTGGTGGTCCCAGATTGCTGTACTCAGAAAGCTCACTGGCACAGAGCACAGATGTGCTTATTCATTAGAGGTTCTATACATGCAGCTCCTCTAAGGTGAAATAGGGGCAGAACAGGATTTTAAAGCTATATTAATCATCTCTGGTTACATAACAAATGGCCTCAGAACTTAGTGAATCCAAACAAGAATAAACATTTATTATCTCACAATTTCCAGGGTGAGGAATTTAGTAGCAGCGGAGATGACTGATGGTAGATTCAAATCTTCATTGCACCTGGAGTTACATGTTAGCTGGGGCGGTCACTGGAAGCTTGAGTAGTAAGGCTGGAGAATCCACATCCAAGAGGGTCCTCAAATGACTACACTACATGTTGGTCCTAGCTGTTGCCTGGAGGCCTTGACTGCTCCCCACTGCAGCCACTTTATGGACTTCTTGAGTATCTTTGTGATGTGGTTATTGTCTTTCTCTTGGGCAAGAGAGACTAGTGTGGCTGCCATAATGTCTTTAAAGACTTAGAAGTCATATACTGCTATTTCTGTAATATCCTATGGCTTACACTGTTCATCGCTATTTGTGATGGGAGGGGACACAGAACAGCATGAATACCAGGAGGTGAGGCTGGCTAGAGGCCAAGCTGAAAGCTGGCTAGCACGAAAGCCAGCCCTGGTATGTACAGCTTCCTAGGGACAAAGATGCAATGTTTTCATCCTGTGGCTCATGCCGATGTTTTCCCTCAGGTGATCATCAAGTTGTCTTTTAGATTCAGTTTTAAATACAGAAACAAAACCAATTTCTGAAGCCTGCAAAGGGGTTAAGCTATAGAGCTGATTAACTACATAGTCATGATTTTTAGGACACCGTTTACCCAAGAGATGTGTTGTAATTTCCCTAGAAATGTGCTGTAGGAACTCCTGTAGACAGCCGTGCCTAGCTCAGTGCGAAGCTCAAGGAGAGGGCACCCACATCTGTAGTACTGATGGATGACAATGTTGATAGGTTGTCGACTGGCAGAAATACTCTCAGAGAAAAGAAGGAAGGAGCAAACAACTCATAGATTCTATTTGGGAAACAGGAACACTCAAAGCTTTGACACTTACCACACAGGCCACTTTTGCAGAATCCAGAGTTGGCAGGGACAACAAGAAGCTAAAGTAAAAACATAATGATAATAAAAGAAAATTCTATGTGGTCAAGGCCAATGAGGAATGATTCTAAGGAAAAAAAAAAGATTAAATTGGAAGCCTGGGCTGACAAAATAACGTGGTGTGTGTCAGACCCCTTGAGATAATGCAGAAATATTTTGTGGGAGACCACAAGTCAGGAGATATGGATCCTAATCCTCCAATCAGGTGTCATGTCTGTTTCTCCAATTTGGGGTATATCACGACCACAAGTTCAATCTCAAATTTTGATTTACTGGTATGAAGAGATATTGACTAAAACCCCCGCCACTTTCTAGTAGCACCAAATTGGGAAAGAAAAGTCAGCTTCTGTTTCCTCATGTGTTGAAAAATAACACCACAGTACTCACCTTGTCTTCTTCTAGACACTGTTAAAAGTATCAAATTCTAGAAAGCACTTAGAGATCTGTAAAAAGCCCAGGGAAGCGCCTTACTGGCTCAGGAAGGTTTGGAGACACTTGTGATCCTTGTACTTGGAAAAACAGCTTGTTTCACGTGAGTGGTAGAGAGTAAAGGAGTTCCAAGCACGAGAAACACAAATCAGTAGGACTATCCGCCACCAGGGCTGTCTGGCAGTAGGAACCATCCTCACCATCGTCATCGTCATCACCTCTTTTTTTTTTTTTTCATTTGGGGCTCTCTGGATATATTAGGAACGTTGAATCAGTCTGTCGTTGGGTCCAAAGGTTAAGCGATACAGCTCAGAATCTGTGGGCATGAGCTTCTCTCCTGTGAACCTGGAAGATGCTGCTCACTTTAATGAAGAAAACTGGGACCAATGAGGGAAGAAAAAATAAGGATGAAGGGTGGGAGAGTCCTGATGCTATTCCAGGCTCTAGCTTCAGTTACTTTTGAATATACCAAGCCTTGGGACCCTCAGGAACCTTCCCATCTCCCTAAACTTGCCATTCATTTTTCCTTTTGTAAAAGGAAAGTAGGGATCTAATTTCTGTTACTCAAAATCAAAATAACTCTAAAATGTCATTCTTATAACAGAAATTAATTCTTTTTAAAATGTATGATTCTAGTAAAATTGATTTTGACTTTCTCATAACAGCAAACTATTTATTGTAATATTGAGAAACACAGGAACATAATGATTAGGAATATGGATGCAGGGTCCACAACACCTGGACTCAAGTCTCTTCACCTCTGTGTGATGATTTTCTTTATCTAGCAAATGCTGATAACAATACCTAGAGAGGATTATCATGAGAAACGAGTTACTACATGATCAAGGTCACTTTTTTTTTTATCTTATAGAAAAAAAATCACTGATTTCCCAGACCTAAATTCAATCTGGACTTTTAAAAAGGTAAATTATCTTTATATACATTCACAAGGAAGAGTTTGGAGTAGGGGATGCCTTTCGAGGGCTGAAAAGAGTCATTGTTCCCTATGATAATGGGAAGACTCCAAAGTAATCAAAATTTCTATTAAAATTGGTTACCACTTCCATGTGGAAGGCAGCTAAGACCCCGAGCTTCCAATGGGGAGCCTAAGTAAAAATTTATGGCCATGCTCAAAAATCCCGGAAATAGGGATTGATAATTGAGATTCTGGTGGAAGCAGAGTGAACAAAGATGCTCTAATTAAATTCTGCATAGGAGCTAATTAACCCATTTATGTGTTTTCTCCCTTTGTGCAATAGGGGAAGAACATTATCAGCATTCGTATATTTGCAACTTATCAGTACGTTGTGTGTGCGGTTTCCCCCCGGGAGTGAGGTGGGGGAGGGAGGTGCTCTGCATGGAATCTCCCAGCCATAATTTATCTGTCCGAGGCTGCTGCTCAGTTTCAGTGTCAGCCTCTGAGAGGCATGTACACTCTTCAGACAGACCACAAAAGTCATCCTGTTTGGCCACCTGCACGCACCAGATCTTTCCACTGACAGGGTCCTGCAGGCAGCCCAGGAGCTGGGCGGGGGTCACCTGGAGGAGAACAGCCAGGTGCTGAGCCCAGGCGGCAGCCTACTGACTGCCGGTGTTGGGAGCGGCCCTCCACCTTTCACTGCTACGTGACTGACAGTCAGGGTGAGTGTTTCAGGAGGAAGAGGCCTCGCGCCCACTCGATCCATGTGGCAAAGGTATTTGCTTCCTCGGGAAGGAAGTGATTTATCTGTGGGGGAACAGTGTTTCAGCAAAGTTTGCGTAGGAACAGCCTCTCTCTCTCAGCAAGCATGTGTGCGTTGCAGTGTGTGCCGTGTGCGGAGAGGGGAAGAGAAAGACGATGTGAATGTCATCAAAGGCGCTTCTTTGTACAAATGCTGGGAAATCTGCGATGCTGAAAGACTTCAGACCCCATAAATGAATTTGTGTTTGATTCGAGGCAGCTCTGCTTCTTTTTAATATGGAATTAGTGAGCCTGCATTATCAGCAGGAGTATTGTATATACCATCACAGAAAAGCCAGTCTCAGAAAGGAATAGAAGGGAGAAAAGAAGAAAAAGAAAAGACAAAAGGTTAGTGGAAGGGGAGCAAAAAGAAAGCCAGAGCTCAAGGAAAGGTTTTTGTGTAGTG